>JAQGBY010007265.1:0-11980 GCA_034698785.1 Mycogona germanica | reverse complement strand
CAAAATCGGTGTAGAAAAAAAAATGATTTCCAGATACTCGCTAGATGGCACACGAGCAATACTGCAGGGCACACCCCGCTGTCAAGCAGTCTAACGATAGGTTCTTATCCCTTCTCTACGATTCACTGTTTCGCATCAATAATCCAGCGAAATCTATTTGGATAACATCTTGGGTACACAACTCTATAAAGACACTCTCGTGACGCGCTGCTAGAAACAATTCCATAAACACTGAATAATGTACTTGCATGTAGACAGTGCGTGTATAGAAGAGCTACACTGTACATACGCATTGACGTGGTGGTCGTCGTGTATTTACGGCGCCTGCAGGCGGACGCGATGCGAACTTGTCTACCCCCACTGTTTGTTGATTTAGGCGGGGAGTCCATGACCAATAAAACCCGGCTATATGTGGTGAATCCCCCTTACGACTTCAATACGGGTCCGCAAGGGTCTCCTGACATTCGCGCGGAGGGGGCGGGGAGCAGAAATTTTCGTTCGCATGTTCCGACGCACCCAACAATACATAGAACAGTGGTTTACTACAATGTGAATTAATTTGTCTTGTTGCCAGGCAGGCGCCATTTGAATTAAAGCATTGGTAAGGTTTTCTGACGTTGTCATATTTTTTAAATTTTTACCTTGGCATCAAGACATTTAAGTTATTTGAATTAAATCGTATTAATGTTATTCGAATTAAAAATGAGCAACTTTCTTCAGAAATACGAATGCATGAGCTATAAAAATAAACTTGAAACCAGATAGAGATTTTATAAAATGAACAGCAATTAACCCTTCAATGTTCAAGTGGCACGAAATTATGACGCCTTGCAAAAAATGCAGTGTAAAAAACGACTTCAAACAAAATTAATAGGGTGGCCCAAAAAAAAAAAACGTTTCTGTAGTTGAACAAACCAGGATTTATTATTTTTTTAAACCAAGCAAAGTGAATATTTATTGTGGGCTTTCTCTGAAGGATAGCTCCTAAACCACCTCCAAACAAACATGTTGTTTCGCTTACGAGACCGTCAACAGAGTAACTTCAACAACCCTGAGCTATTATCTGAATATTTGGTTTGTGTTTTTGCAACTTCACAAAGTAAACAAGTATGCGGCAGAACTCATAGGGTTGATTCCACATTTTTGAAAAAAATAAATAAAACCCCAGGCACTGAAATAACACAAAAGGTGAACAAAAACAGAGACTAAAAATACAGAACTGCAGCAAGTTCTATTGCCTGAAATAACTACGAATCTACTATAATTTTGGAATTGTTTTTTCCTTATTCCAAAGATACAGAGTAGCACATAGTCAGATCAACGAACTGAAAGACCTAGAAACCATTATAGGCGTCTGGGAAAAAGTATAGCAAGTTCGCGCAATTTTCGATCTGAGTCATGCCACTAGGAACTACGACATTGGTGTATTAGATCGCAAAAAGTAATGTTTTTAATACATCACAAACAAAATGTTATCGCAAACATAACATTAACATAACATAAACATTCCGACAAAAGTTAATGCAAAATTTCAAATAAATTTAAATTAAAAAAGGCACAGTCTCAAGAATCTCATTTCACATGTGTGCTATAGATTATTTACCTCTTTTTTGTAATACATATTTGACCTTTCGCCAAGATTTTTTACAGAGATGTTCGCTAGATGGCGCTCGAGTAAAACAGTTGGCTACGGCGTTTATTACTAAAGACCAACACGTCAAACTAAACATGAAATATGTGTCAATGATGTCTTGCCTTGAGTCTGCGGAATTTTTTTCTTCCTTCCTAAAAGCGGAAGCTAGTAACGCAGCCGGTGTTTATGCGCTCATTTTCCGGTTGAAAGTGACTATCTGCCATTGGCGCGCCCGGAAAAAGAGATTCAACACATTCACAACAAGCAAGCACGCTGAGGGCGAAATAGCAATGGAGAACAATTGCGTTCGCCTCACAGTGCACCAAAACAATAACGCCTGCTGCAGGAGGAAGCCACAAATATACGGAGGAGCGACACGACGATTCCTCCTGAGACTGGCGTCAGAGATGAACACGATCAGCGGATCAAGTCGAGACCTCAATAATTGGCTCATTTTGAAACAGCGACTTGCCCAACAATGTCAAACAATTTGCCAATAACGGGGGTGCTTCTTCAGATCCCGACAACTACCAACCATTAAGGGGGACCACCAGTCGGTCCCGTGTCCGATTCCCAAAGCTGGTTCTCGTATATTGGATCCCCGGGCACTGTGAGGTTGCCAGTCTCCAGCCAGTCTCAGTCAAAAAATAAAACAACAAAAATAATATTACATTTGATATTTTTTCATCATCTGCTTGTAGACCTCTTGAGTTCGTTGATCTAGCACTTAGCACTGAAGCTGGAGTTCACCTGCAACTAAATTCCACCGGAGGCCCCAGTACGACACAAGTGCGTACAGTATATAGGCCTATGGATATGTCGATGTCGGGAACGGAATTTCATTACGGAACGCTAACGAGAAGAGAGAGGGAGACTGGAGAAACTGGAGAAGAATAAAAAATGGGAAGAAATTTGCCGTTGCTCGTCGACACTTACTCGACCGACTGCCGACAAACATGTAGGCACAACACCATTTCCGTTTCGGATTCATATAGAACTACACGAAACAATAATACTGGAGACCGAGGTGGAACGAAAAAGAGATGCTAGGACACCTCAATTTGAGCAGGTGCCATCAAAAAGTAACGACACCATTGTCACGAGTTTTCGATCAGTTGATCTGCGGTTTCTGGTGGGACACGGGACACATCCCGCCTTGTCCAATGTTTCAAGCGACATCTAACAAGATACTCTATAACCCTGCTCAATCCATGATCAATCCACTCAAGAAAATGTAGAGATCCAGGAGGATTTGATCCGAACCAATTCCTATGACGAAATACGCAACGCCCTCTTAAAGTTAGTCATAAAATAAAATTCACTTGGATAGAAATAGTACGACTCGTCGTAGCCCAGTCAGTATTGCGACTGACTGTGGTTCGGCGGTCCCGGGTTCAATTCCCGGCGCGGGCTCTCGATTATTTGATCCCAGGGTACTGGTAAAAATGTGCTCCTCGCATAGTGCCTCAACACCATGCAAGAGGGGAACTACAGTGAATTTAAAAAAGATAAAAATGAGAAAGTCGCGTAGCACTTTCTTAGCAACTGGAATTCGTCTCTTTCGTTCGAGCGTCATCTTGTGAGCATCGCTGGATACGAAAGCATTGGAGAAATCCCGCTACATGCCCAGTAATAAGATTTTGGGCCGCTAGCCTTCGCCACAAGTCGGTGCAATCTTTTTGAAAATCTTCCCCGATAGGTGGCGTCCAGTTTCTTTTACGAAAAGACTGGACCAGAAAGTTGCGCCATATGCTGGCTACATAGACCCTTCGCATCCCTCTGGATATTCTTATCCCTGTCGAGCGAACCAAGGCAACCAAAAGATCCCCGTTTCTCAAGTCAAGTAGGAACTTTCGGCGTGCAATGTGGTTGTGGCAGCAGTAAGCCTAATTTATAGAGCCGAAAAAAAAAAGAACCCGCGACATCACTAACTTATTCTCAGCACGGAAAACCGCTTAGCGTCATTGGTTGATTAGGTTAGTGGCGCGTGCGCCCGTCGACCAATGAGCGTCGGAGACCCCAGCTCATTTACATAATTGTCGGCGAAATTAATTTGCGGTCCATTAATGGAAAAGTCGGTGGCCCTCGGCAACAAACCCGCTAACAAGCCGCCGTGCCAAAACCTTCGAAAGCCCGAAAAATCAACGTGATTTTTTTATTGTTCGTTTTGGGTGAACGGGGGCGACCAAGCTGCGGGCATACAAATTGCATGTACATACGAAAATCCCTGCAGCCTTACAGAAACACACCACACGCACAGCAGGCGTGCTAAAATATTTGGCAGCGTGATTAAGTCCTCCTCAGATCAGGAGAATACGTCTACCAGAAGCCACCGCTGCTGGAGAGTCAGTCCAGAAGAATTACTGCTGAACTCTGCCGAAGTGAACAACGTTCATGTTGAAAACGTTCCGCATCACAGTAAAATAAAAACAACATGACATCTCAAATTTGACACAAAAATTAATACAATTTCAAGATGCAGAACGTTCAGAAAGTTACAACGCAGTAAATAATGATACCTCTTTAAGTTCCAAAAAAGATGCCCGCATAAGTCATCTTTTTTAGACTTATTTGGGGACCTTTTACGAAAAAGCTAATCAATTGGAAATGGCAATTCCCAATATGGCCAACTATAAAGGCATCTTTTATGGAAATTCAATGAGTAAATTATACAGAGTATACTTTTCATGTCCGTACAAATTATGTCCTGCAGGAATGCTTCCAAGGAACATCTTTATTTTGTCGCTCAGACAACTCATTTGGCGTTGGGCGTTTCAAAATTGCCAATTGAAATTTTTGTAGGTTTTAATGTTTCAAGTAATTTTTAAAATATATAGTGGACGGATAGTGAAGTTGGACGTTTGAGAATTACATATTGGTTTTCAATATTCCTTTAATTTTGGGATTACATATGGGCACAATGCACTGTAATCCATAAAAAGAGCACCCCCAATAATAAAAAATATCACAACACCGTGAAAAATGCTTTGATTTAAATGAAATGTTGCAGTATTCTACTTTAATTAAGGGATGAACCTTTGACCAAAAACTTCCAACTATAAAAAACATGCGATCGGTTTTTTTCATTTGTCAGCAATCCCCGTAAAGCCCGGCTAACTGTGCTCGAGAAAGTTAAACTGCTGCAACGGAAAACGCCACAATTGATCGAACCCAACCACTGGCCCCCAAACAGTCCGGAATTTCAATGGACTACAGAATTTGGGGAATTATCCAGGAAAAGGTTTACAAATCGAAGACTTGAAACAGCGAATTAAGAAAACTTGGATTGAACTCGACCAGCGCATAATCCATAATCGATTTGCCAATCGAAGAATGGCGCGTTCCACTTCGGGCTTGTGTCAAAGCCACCGGAGAACATTTTGAGCACATTTTATAAATCATTTTGTACCAAATCTATTGTCCTAGGTAAGTGCCAAATTTCATTTAAATCTAAGCATTTTTACGAAGATATTGATTTTTTTGGGGGTGGTGCTCTTTTTATGAATCACAGTGTAGAAGTAAAAGGTAAATTAGAAATATGTATTTAGGACATGCTATCTTAATATGTATTTATTTGGCTGCGGCTCAGCAGTATCTATCTCCACATCACATTTAGCGCCTAAAGTAAATTGAGTGAGCCGTTGAATAATCGATACCACGACCCAATGGATCAGGACGCAGGACTAACCGAAAGGAACAGCTACAGCTCGAAAGGTACTCGCTGCAAAAATAGACAGATCTAGTGAAACGACGAGCATTGAGCCCCGACTATTGGAAATGGTGAATTGGAGTCGTAGGCAAGAATCGGAATATCGCAAAGTCCAAGTCCTCGGAAAACGTCCTCACAACAAGAATGTCCTAACGGATTTGCTCAGAACTAATCTCGTTGATTTATTCGGAACCATTCAGCCAGGTTCTCTATTTTTTTTCTTGTCGTGGGAGATGCGCTTTTATAAATTCAAATCGAAGAGAGCCACCTTGTTGTATCGATACAACCACTCCGCCGAAGAGTTGACGATACGGTGCCCGGGGGTCTGGTGAAAGTGAAGCAAATAGTGAGAGAACGTCGTCAAAGAGGAGGAGGACGCCGTCTTTTGATCGTTTCACTTGGCTTCGCATCGCTGTCGTTTCGGCTTGGCCAAGTGATGAAGAGCAAAGCGGAAGTGCGCGTGGCTGACGAGAGAGAGCGAGAGAGAGAGGTAGGTAGACCGTGGCCGGGCGAAGACAGCGAGAGGAGAGTCAACTCATTACAGGACGGGCGAGAGATCCCGTTCAGCCGTCGCACTCTTCATTCACCGGGACAGAGCGGAACCCCCGTCCGTCCGTCTACCCGGCAAATCAAGCCGTCGTTAATTTCAATGAAGGATGACGATTCGGTTTTGCCGCTGGTGGTGCATCGGTCGCTCTCTGGGAGTATTTAGGCGGACATCTTGGAAATTCTCAAAGAGATAAAATGATTGATGGACTGCAATCGAGAGTCGGCAACAAGATCGTCGATAAACAATGTTTACTGCTGATTGTCAAGAAATAAAGAAATTGTCGATTTGAGAAACACAAAGAAAAACAAATAAACTCACCTAAAACTTTCGTCACTACTCAAGAAATTATAATAATTAAAAAAAATTGTTAGCAAGTTTTCGGCCAGCACAGAATTCTTATTACAGACTCTCGATTGCACTCCAGCAATCATTTTATTTCTTTGTCATTACTACCATCAGCATCATATCTACTATTTTGGACTGAAAATTCTCCCTGTTGGGATACATGCATCACCAAAGATGGTGTCGAGTGGTCGAGAGGTAGCGCGTTCACCTCTTAGCCCGTGATCGCGGTTTCGATTCCGGCGACACATTCGGATTTTTTCGGGCGAGAGAAATTCCTTAACGCGCCTTCCTTCGGAATGGAAGTAAAGCCGTGGGAGCCGTGCCTGTACGATGTCAGGTACACGTTAAAGATCCCTACTTAGGTAGCTTATACTAAGCCTGGGCTAGGCAAAATTATCAGGTCGCCTCCTGGGTGATTCTAGTTCTAGTTCAGGACCTCATTAACAAATATCTCAGATACAACTGGTCGTGCGACCCCCGCCATAGGCCCCATCCGGGGCTGCTTATGGGTACATATTGTAATTATAATGGTAGAAGGTACAGAAACTAATTCACATGATCAAGTGCCATGGAAATGTCATAAGTGATATAGTGTCTAAGCACCAAGAGGGGTACAGAAAATCCTGTAGTGCAGGGGGGGGGGAATCTCACTGAAGCAAATTATTCGACATAAATAAATAAAAAAACCTTTACAGGACGCTTTCGCACTATTCGAAGGATTACGCATCAATTATTGGCTACGGTTACGTTGTTTATTTCATTTTCAACCGAGCTTTTTATGTGCTCCCCGCGCGTTAACAGGGTTTCGATCAGTGAACAATTTGCCTATTTTTCTAGAATGAGTCGAAAGACGCACGACGAAGTCGATAACTGAGCTGGAAACTGAAATTGGAAACATCCTCCAAGGTCTAACGTCAATTAAAATCTTCTCATTCAATCTTAGATTCGCAATCACGTTCGCAAAACGAGTTGCTTCCAACGAAAAGTGAGCCGAATTACTCGTTTATCGAATGTCCTGGAATCAGAGGAACAAGCTTGCCAATTTTATTCCACGTTATTGTTGGGGAATCACAGACCCAATGAGCTTGTGCTGGATTCTTGAAGTTTTCGTAGGCTGTAAGATGCGTCGTATTCACGTCTTTGCAAACTCCAAAACAAGACATTTAGTTTGAATTTCAATTTCCCGACGTGACCTGAATGAAGTTGCTTGACGAAAATAAAAGACTCATTTGAAAACACACGTGCCTATACAGTACACAAGTATGTCGCAAAGCGACTTGAATTTAGTAGAAATCTGATTGCGATTTCAATCGGCTGAAACAATTTCGTAGTTTCCATTTTAAATTATATGCCGGGTGTGATTGGAATCGCGATCAGATTTTATACGGGCGAGTTCGTTCCGACAAAGGTTGTGTGAGGTCCACGGGGGAGGAAGGGAGGGTCCCCGGAGGAAATACCGCGAGTGCGTTCACGACACAGCAGCGGAGACAAACGCGAGCGTTGCCGTTGGTGAAACGCCGCAATGTATGCACGAGTTAAATTGGGGGAACCGTCGGATACCAAATATCCGCGTCTCGCATATAAATTTCGAGACGCGCGCGGCACCACGCCGGATACAGAATCACGTACGTGTGTGTGTGTCTCTGTGTGTGTGCGTGCGGGCGGGCATATCCAGTACAAATTAATAGGATGCCAGTGTATATTTGCGATCGACATCAATTCAAAAGACGACCTCCTCCTCCTATGTCGTTCTCACATTCCCCAATCCTCTCCCCTCCCCACCACCACCAGCAAACCCACCTTGAGTTATAGATCCTAATTTTGAAATCCCTGCCATACATCTTCCTGAGATCTTCGCTGCCTTCAGCCTTAACACTGTTAAAAGCAAATATAAATTAAAGTAGACGCCAGTGCGTAATCGAAGTCGATAAAAAAACAATTTCTTGTGGGAATCTGTAAGACGCAAACTCAAAAACTGTAAATTACTGAGGACCACTTTTTTTCTTCTCTCGATGCGGTCAATCTATTTACTACAATTGTATTTGATCACAATCTCATGTGTATAATTGTAATTTTCCAACGCAGAACAGTTCAACTTTGTTGAACTTTATGTGTTCATTGGAATACATGCAATTAAACCGAATTTCATACTGGATAACACAACATCGTGTTCGTCGCCAGTTTTTAAGTTTGTAGACGTCTAGCTGATTCCCACAAGAAATTGTTTTTTCATCGACGGTTACAAACAAAATTCCAACTTTTACACATTTGCACGTTTCTTCCTTTTTGTTCATCCTTTTTTTCTTTTCACGACCAAGATAAAGGTTTTGCTACAAATTTAAATAAAGCCGAAAGGAACAATTAACTTCAAACGAAAATTGTAAATAAAATGTCTTAACATTATTCTGAAGCTGTCTTAAATTTAAGATTTTGCTGTCAGCAGTGAATGAATGATTGATTACTCAAATTGATAATGACATTTTAAGATTCTCGGAACATCACAACGTGCATTTATTAAGCTTGAACAATCTTAATTGAATAAATAAGAATATAACAATTCTTATTTTTAAAGATGCACGCAGGATCATTCTTCTTAAGGGTTGCTATGTAGGAGTGCACTTTCCTCACTTATTCAATTAGAAACTAAACATAATAATAATGTGCAGAGAAGATAAAAACTTAATATTTACAACAGAAATCCTCGAAATTGACGAAAACTTATTAATAAAATCCCCCCCCCCCACATCTCTATAATATGATATGATAACGTGTCTACAAGATACTGCAACATAATAGCAAATGTTTTCATCATAGCTGAAAATAAATTACCGTGTGTCTACTGAATATAATATATATAGTTGAAATCCATTACTCTCAACAACAATGGTTCCAGACGTATGATTAACTGCGATTTTTCCCCTTCAACTAAATTAGTCGGCTAACTAAAACATAAAACTCATCAGCAACCACGATAACTGCCCATTCACCAGTAGACTATTACGAAAGCGGGTATAAATCCGCACAAACTATAAATACAAACATGATTAAAAATGAATTACGAGTAAAAAATGGAGACATAACCACCTGGGCACTTTAGCCACACTCACTACAGCGCAAAAGATGTTAGGGTTTATTATATGAGGGAGGCTTAGAAAAGAATGAGAAAAAAATAAAAGATTACGACTGCACCACAAGAAAACCATCATCACTTATCAAGCGCATGTTTTACAATGTATTTTTCCATCACACGAATAAAGGTGATCATGAATTTGGAGCTCTGAACAACTGATCAGAAACAAAGATCCAAGCGAATCGCTCATACCAGAGGTACCGAAACTCTTCGGCGTTGAGCAATTTAAGAATATATCAGGTTGCGCTTTGCGCTTTAAGATTATAAAATTTGACTAACGGAAGTGAAATCTGAGATCACATCGAATTCCTATGATCCGAAGACCAACAAAGAAAGACACATCAAAACTGAAATACAGTTTAAAAAATTGATTGAATAAACACTTTGCAGTTACACAAAAACCTAATTTAATATTTAAAATTTCACCAAACAAAAGTCATCTATATTCATTAAAATATCTTATCTCATAATTGTTTTATCATTTTTGTAACAAAAATGTTATTTAATATTTTAAATTTAAAATGTTTCTATTTCGGTATTTCGGTATTAAATTTTAGATTTTGTTATTGGCAGTGTAAAATAATAGTCACAATAAGATTAAGCAAAGCCAATCACACCAAAGCGCGCAACAGTTTGCCAAACGCTGGTCTCTCCTATAGCTACTCAAGAAAACCAAGACAAATTGGAAAATAGAAACTATACACCCACACCGCCTCTTTATTTGCCAAAAACTACGTGTGCATACTGTATATACTCGGGGCAAGTGTATTACATAGTTTACGCGCATTATAGGACACTATATATGCATCACTGCTGCATCCATACACAGAACCCACCCTACATTGTAATTGCATTACGGAAACCATTTTGCAGGGCGCGCGTCTTAAATTGCACGAGATTAAATTTCGGCATAATTTATGACACGGCCCACCCCGGCGCGGACCCTCCAAGAAGAGTCTCTTCCACGGAATTCCTTAATAAATTTCTCGGGCTCCACTTGTCTCCCCGGCCCGATATTTTTACTTCCTGAAAGCGCTTTCGAGCAACGCCTACATAGGGTAAATAAAGCTAACAACGGAGTCTGCGGATGTGACGCTTGTGTTGTGTAGTGGGTTTGACCTCGCCAGTGATCGGGGGCTCAATTCCCGGCCGAACCTTCCGGAATTTTTCAGGCGAGAGAAATTCCTTGTGCGCCATTCTTCGGAATGGAATTGAAGCAGTGACACCCGTGTCTGTGCGATGTCAGGTACACGTTAAAAGATCCCCATGACTAGGTGCGTTCGAAGCCTAAGCTAGACAAAATTACTAGGTCGCCCCCTGGGGGAGGAGGCTTACGAGTCGGAAACGCCAGAAAAATAAATAATCAGCGACTGTCTGACAGAAAACAATCGACGCGTGATTGTCAGTGGAGAGATGAAAGTGGTTTTGCCTGGTAAGGTACTGGGCGAATAGAAAAAAAAGTGCCGACTGAAGATGGCCGAGACAGAAAACACATTAGTAGAACGAAAATTAATTGCCGGGGTCTTAATTAAATAATCTTGTTTGAGTCTGCCCTCAGCAACAGTGATTTGTGTGGGTGGCGTGCAAACGATGCCGGTTAATTGTATTCAATAGGCCAGTGCCACATGGGCATCCGTTGTAGTGTTTCATTCGGTCGTGCTTGACGGTAAAGGTGAACTACGGAATATAATTCTAAATTCGCCTAGATCGATGTCACTGACTCAAGGTAGAATGGCATCAACTATGCGTCCGTCGAATTGCCCCCGCCTCATCTTCAGAATACATAGTGCGACATCCTGGTCAACCGTCACTGGACCAATTTTGATCGACTTTTAGGATTGATCAGGACCGATCTTATCATATAATCTAGATTTGTGCAGTGGGATAAAATTTGTTGAAATGGGTGGAACAACCTCTGACTAAAACGATTCTTGGCGTGGAAAAGAAAATGGAAGAATTAAAACACTGTTAACGAAAGAAGTGCACAACTTCTCTGCTATTTGAGTACATGCACCTTCATACATATAGAACTATTGTATTTTCTGGTTTTGAGCCCCCAAATTAGACGAGATATAATTGTCATTCGATATATTTAGAATGCTTAATCCGTCTTAACTTATAGGCAGCTGCCTCTAGGCCCTTCAAGTCTCAATTCCACAAAACTCAAGCTAATCCGCATTATCTAAGTTTTAAACGTAACAATGTTAATTAATGACTAATGGCAATGACTAGTTGATAATATGAGCATATATTGATCAGCCCCAAAATTTCGGACCATCCATACTCTAATTTTACTTGTAATACCGTAGGTGCACACTTGTTGAGAATCAAGGTACAGCATTAGTTCCATTAGTAGTGCGCAGAAATGGCAACGAATAAACGGAGCACTCAATGGATCGGTTTTACGACGGCAGAGACCCTGGCGATTATGGTAAAGGAAAGGTTTCCCCCAACATCCCTAATTCCAAAAGTTACAAGTAAATGGGAGAAACCAAACGACTGCACTCGCACGTATTCGTATTTACATCAGAGATCATTTCCGATTAAATTCTCAGCTCGCTTTTCGCCCGTCATAATTGCCGGCACTCCGAAATACTGAAAATGTTTCACGTA
>JAQGBY010007264.1:0-11982 GCA_034698785.1 Mycogona germanica | reverse complement strand
TCCACCACCCCCACCCAAGTACTACCAACCACCCCCTCCTCCACCACCCCCGCCCAAGTACTACCAGCCACCCCCTCCACCCCCACCCCCGGCCAAGTACTACCCACCGCCCACCAAGTACCCTCCACCGCCACCTCCTCCACCACCCCCGCCCCCCATGAAATACTATCAGCCTCCTCCTCCGCCTCCACCCCCTCCTAAGTACTATCAGCCACCCACCAAGTACCCGCCTCCACCACCGCCCACCAAATACCCGCCGTATCCGGTCTACGCTCCCTATCCCTATCCAGCGCCCACCAAGTACCCACCGCCCACGCCCTATCCCTATCCCAGCAAGTATCCGGTCATGGCGACGTCACTGCCACCGTACTGCCTGCCCTGAGCGAGATGACGAGAGCAAAGCGATCGGACAGATACTACTGCTTGCTGTCTTGTTCTGTTGGGAAGGTTTCTGTTTTCGAATTGGTGAAGGTCGGGCGACGTCACATGACGTCAACATTTGTAATGTATGATATTCAGTTCTTGATCATCTTTTGTACAAATAAAATTAATTTTTTACTCTTGGATGGTTGTGTTTAGAAGAAGGTGACGCTTCTGATACTGTGAAATAAATTATGATACTCTAGTCGTCAGGTGCAGTAAAGCCATCACCAATGCGTGTAGTACCCTCTTGTGGACTTGGGTTAGAAGTACATGTACTTCCAACCAGTGCTAATTGACCGATCTCCTTTATAGCCGGAGCGTATTCACCTCCTGGTGGGATACGTCACACACGGGGACATTGTCCTGATGATCGGCAATTAAGTACTCATAATAATGAAACGACTATGAGTGTTTCATTTTGCGTGTTCTTCCTTTCCATTGAACTTCGGTAAGTTCCACATTGGCGGTCAAATTATTAGTTCGCTTTGGTTTCAACTTTGAAACAACTTTTGGCAATTGCATCACTGGCTAATGTAATTTATGAAATCGGATGACGCCAATTAGGCACACGTATTCCTATTTTTTAAATACAAATAAAAAATACAAAAACATATTATGAAAAAATATTATTTTTACATTTTTATTTTGGAAAATATTTGAGACGCATCTAATATTTTTTTAGGGCGCTGCTCGTATTTGCCTGTGATGGTTCTAGCCGTTGCTGCATTCGGCTACGTCAAATAATTAATGAATGCTTATTTGCGGAATGATATCTGGACGAATTTCTCGACACTAGGGGGACGCCTCTGTTTCCCGTGAAACCGGAAACAGACGCACCTTAGTACCACATGTGCTGCGTTTTCGGGTTAGTTTTTTCAGTTCTTTCTTTGGACCGTGCGCAGCAGCACCGTCGCTTTCAAACACACCTGATGAGACTGAAGTGGGATTTAGTCGAAAACGTTTGTGTGGCAGTAAGTAGACGATCTAAATCGTAATTTCTTCAAATTTATTTTTTCGGTGGTTATGATGGAGTGTAGCGTGGTCAGCCATCGTGGTTCTTACAGATATCATGATCCTTTCGTCGTATTATTCATGTACCCTTCGGATTATGCCGCTTTGCTTTGTCTTCATGGCATCTAATATGTTTTAAACGCATATGTTGGAGGTAATCGTACCTCCGAGAAGTCGCCACCCTAGCTCAGGGTGACCTAGGTGGTGGTAGAACAGGTAGGCAAACCGAATAGGCTGCTCATTAGGTACAGGGTGGCGGGTGCACGCTGCTGGTCCCCAACAAATGTTAATACATATTCTTGTATTTTCTAATTTATTACTAGAAACATTGGAGTAATGATTTTTCTCTCGAGAAAGGATTGCATTTTGCGCGTGTTTAGTGAGAACGTATTAACCTCAAAAGGTCATGCATAAAATTGTACAGCTTTTGTTTTTTGTCAGTATTTACAATTTACGCTGTACAGCATTAAATGAATCATTGAATTTAAATTGGATTGATTATTTAATTGATTAAAAAAATTGCCTTCTTAGGAAATTACACTCAGGACAGGTTTTATGCTAGTTGACACAGATACAGATGACAGAATAAAAATAGTAATGCTTGCAATTTGTTATTTATTCCATCAAATTCACTTCATATTAGCGAGGAATTTGCTTACAAATCAAAATATTTCAAATACAGAATATGTCAACAGAACCAGAAGACTAACGGATGGGAGAAATGTTATACATATTGAGTTAACCAGCTGTTGTGGCTGCTGCTCCGGTTGTGGCTGCTGCCCCTGTGGTGGCCGCCGCACCTGTGGTCGCACCGGCAGCTGTGGTGGCTCCGGCTGCTGTGGTGGCTCCAGCAGCTGTGGTGGCTCCGGCAGCTGTGGTGACTCCGGGTGGCGTAGTAGCCCCAGCAGCTGTGGTGACTCCAGCAGCCGTTGTGGCCCCAGCAGCCGTTGTCGCCCCTGTTGCACCGCCTGTGGTGGCTCCGGCAGCTGTGGTAGCTCCGGCTACCGTGGTGGCACCTGCAGCGGTGGTGGCGCCGGTTCCAGCTGCGGTAGTAGCAGCTGCAGTTGTCGCCTTGACGGTCGTGAATTTCGCGCGGCGACAACACGTTGCGTATGTTCCGGTTCCGACTGGTTTAGTTTTGCAGCACTTCTCGTGTGGGCCGCAATTGCCATCAGCGCTGCACCTACGAGATTGGCCGAGACATCTGGTGAATCTAGGACATCTTCCCTCTACATGGAGACAAAGTCGATTAGTGCGTTTACATGTGCACCAATTCCAAATTCCAAATATTGTGTACATACATGTTTGTGAATTAAGGTTTATCAATCTTCATCACAAACAGGGTCCATTTATTAGCTAAGGATCTCTATCTACTAAAGCTTTATATTTCTAAGTTGGACAAAAGCGAATTGTTTTTGTTGATAATCACAAGTCTAAATTTTGTTTTACAAATACCTAATTTTTATATTTCGTTTATCAATTTTTACCGCCTTGTTTGAAGGTGTGGAGCGTAAGCATATATGTTAAATTTACATGTAATACACATCGAAGTAAAAAATGTGAAAGAAACCATATTGAAAAGAAATCTCAACTTACTGTGCTTTTTTCCACTGCCACTAGCTTTCTTGGTGGTAGTGCCGAACAATGCGATCAAATCCCCGAAAAATCTATCATCTTCGTCTTCTATTTCCGCATCCTGTGACTGAGCAAGGACCGCATAGGAGGCCAAAAGCAAAATGGCAGCAAACAGAATTTTTGTCATTTCGGCGAAGCTATAAGTGCTTGTACAAGTTGTTCTTCTGGTTTGGAGCTCGAAGTTTGATGGAATTGACTATGCTTTAGGTGGTTTATATACCAGTAGTGAACTTAACGATTCCTCAATCGTATGGTCTATTATGATCTTATGGTCTATTCTATCAAAGCCACAACAAACACCTGAAATTTATCTACGTTATTTTTATGGGGTCCCATTTCCAATACAATTCACGAGTTCTGTGGAGGTTCTAGTTTATCTCTCTTGTAATAATTTCAATTACTAATTTTTGTGAGCTTGTCCATGCTTCATTGTTCGATAGCTGCATGGTTCGATCCTGGAAAGTATCGAATTGAATTGCCGGCCCTGTTGCACAGCCATGAAAAAGCCATGCAGAGAGGTAACTGTATTTTCATACAAACGACTAAATTAAGCCGATTGAAAATGATGATTTTTATTTCACGAGTCGTCAATCGATTAATCGGTCTATATTCTGTCTGACCCAATTTTGTGTTGGTGTATTTTCAATTTTCAATTTGTTGGGCACCTACAGCTAAAGTTAATGCCGTCGTGCTCCTAATGTTTTATAATATGCTTATTTGGTTATATTTTGATGTTTTCTTTACCATGAACTAATAATTCACGATTGATAAGGTAAAACAACCGCGATAAATTCAATTTGATTGGTAGATACGGAAAGGCACCAATTGTATTAAACCAAAATGCTACATTGAGCAGTTGAATGTTTAAAATTTAGTTGTTCGTTGTAATATGAAATCTTGTGCAATTGTTTGGTGATGAGTTCACACGTAATTTAAATGACGACTATTGTCCAAACATTCAACAGTTCTTTGCACATAAAATAATTTCCTGATTTGTTTTTATAAAGTATTCTCCCAGTCAATTTCGGGTACCATTTATAGATGAATCTGGAGCATCTGGAGGGCAACAAGAACAAAATATAGGGTTCCAAAATATTGATAACCATTTAATCATATTTTCAGAAATAATTTATCTAATTGCATGAAAAAAATTGACAATGTATTAATGAAATACGAACATATTGACTATATCGGATTTTGTTTGAAATGACATCCTTTTGTCTTTTTCACTTTTCGACTGACGCATCAATGATGATTTGTTCAAATTCATTCCACGTCTGCTGGATTTGATGACGCAATTCTTTAGTTGTGGTAATTTTTTCTCGGTATATTCGTTCTTGGAGGACATCCCATACATAAGCTGTAGTCCATGGCATTGAGATCCGGGCTGTTCAGAGGAGAGAGGGTTGGAGCTGAAGCCTCTTGCTACATAGGATACTTTTGTAAGGGCACCATATCATATGGTGCCTGGTTATTTCCTTATATTTGGTAATATAAGAATGCCAAAAGGCGTGTCCAGTACTTGGAGACAATATTTGTCGGTGGAGTGGGTGGTGTAACTGTACCACGAGTATATAAACCAGTGGTGGTGGTTGTTTTTGTAGTGGTAGTTGTCGGACTGGTGGTAGTAGTTGTTGGTGTAGTGGTAGTAGTTGTTGGTGTAGTGGTAGTAGTTGTTGGTGTAGTGGTAGTAGTTGTCGGACTGGTGGTAGTAGTTGTTGGTGTAGTGGTAGTAGTTGTTGGACTAGTGGCAGTAGTTGATGGTGAGGTCTGATCACCGACATCGAAAGCGTTGGTGCAACACGAATAGCGTTCGGTATTGTTGGCTGTGCTGGAGCAGCACTTGGCACCAAGGGGACAGGAAAGGTCACTATCGCAGAAAGGCCCATAAAGGAAGCATTCATTGTCGACCGGGCACGCAACCATTCCTATGTGAATATACATGCATATATTAGGACTAGAGCAAAAGTATTTCCATTCAACTGACGTTCCCACAACTGACATGGAACCAACCGTCCTAATGTACTGTGATGGTCCCATGATTATTATTATAGTTTCAATTCTGTTGTACTCATTCATGTACTTGCATGTGAGAACAGGGTACACCCGATATATAATATACAATCAAAGGATGCATTCATTAAAAAATATTTTCTCACACATTCTTGTCTTAATCATATTGGAAACAATTTCATGCCTAGTCTAGCCATATAGGTTAGCCCATGCGCATGGATTGTAGATCCGGATGCATATACAGACCTGCCTCCTTACAACAAGTGGAGTAGGCACTGCAACACATGACGACAGTGGTGGCATTGCTTGTACTGCAGCTGCTTGAGGCGCACTGACTGGGCGAATTTATGGGGTTCTTGATCTGGAACTGCCATGTCGATGTCACCAGTAAAGTCAGGTATGTGATCAACAGAGCTAAGGTGACTATTGTCCCTTTTGTTGAAAAATAATTAAGATGAATCGAATTTAATATTGACTTGTTGAAACAGGAAAAAGTAAAGCTATTCTGTGGCAAAATCAATTTTCAATTCATATTAGTTATCCAAGTTCTTGGCAGTAAATAGTTCAATACTATCCCCTCTACAATTGTGTTATCATGGACTGACCATGAACAACATACTCTCTGTTTATATATTCCATGATACCAAGCGTTATTTGCATGGTCTATTCATATTTTTTTAAGGATGTTATAATGCAAGTCATTAATGTATGTGTACATGATTACGCCATGCTTTACTATTTAAAGGTAAAAACACGTAGTACTTGTCTTACCTGTGGAGCTAGTCGAAACTGAATTCATATTGACTCGTAGTTACGGTTGTGTTTTCAGTACTTTTATCTCGTAGCTTTAGAAATAAACGAAGTTTATAAAATTAATGTAACAATGAATATCTAGAATATCGTGTCGTCCGATTAACTGTTTCGCAAAGCAAATCCTCCCAGTAGTGAAATCAATTCTAAAAATTGATTGACCTTTTTATAGTAGCATGTGTACTTGCTTATAGGCTATTTCTTGACGTTTTAGAAATGACATGGCAACTACAATATTTTGTTTCAATAATAGATAATCGTGTTTGAACACCATCGTGTAGCGCGGCTCAAATTTGATTCATCCATTACCTTATTTGATAACAAAATCCATTTAATTGATTGAGACACATTATTACTCGTAGTTGTCAAACAAGCTCGGAAGCATCGATAGATTACATCAACGTGATCGTTCCGACAAACCGTTTCCTTCAAATTCATTGCAAGGGTCGTCCAACGTATTCCTTAATATATTATTCTAAATTGCAGTGAACCCTCTGTTGTAAAGTTCCCATTATGGGCTACAAACGACCATGCGTACCAAGATGAAGAATTTTCAGAGTTTCACATTTTTGAGAAAAATCATCATAATAACTGATTTTAAACAAATTTTTTTTTTAATTTCACATATTATGAAACTTGAAGAATATCTGGTTCTAACGGCGCAAAACTGAACTCTGTACTGATTGCACAAATATTGCATGTCAAAATTAATGAACCGTATATGAAGTACACGTTAATTCAACAAGAAACAGATTGGAATTTTTTTTAAATATCATTTTTGAATGATTTCTATCAGGATACAAAAAATATTTTTTCGCAATAGTGCGTCTCCTAAGCAGGGGTCTGAGGAGGTAACGGCACATTTTAAAAACGTTATTTTCTGTTTGATCAGGATTTTTTCTCATTTTTCACACGCACGGAAAACAACGCACTATTATTATAGGTCAGGTATGTTGAGCGAAGAGAAAAGAGAACATTAAAAGCGTATGGGTGCGGGCTGTTTATTTTTGGATACGTTTGTTTTTCGAGCAAATAAAATTTGAGTGCCGGCATATCACGTACAATTTAAGTTCGATCAATGTCCTGCGCACAATCTTTTGTCGGTGTTGTAGATTGCATATTTGGTGGTGCTATGTGAATTAGTGTATGTATACATAGATGTATATGGCACACAGAGGGTTATCTCATCTCCGGTTTTTTCCCATGACTAATTTTCAATTACTTTTGAAATACTTCGTGACTCTTTTGACTCAGCGTTAATGCGATAATAGTTATTGATTCGCATATATTGTTTTTCACTATATTATTACAGGACGGTTTCGATATACGCAATGGTGCGCTGCTATCATTAATACTATCTATTAATTGATGTTGGTCTGGTAAGATTGCGATGACAATAGGTTTCCCCATCAGTGTTAATTGCAAAAAATGTACAGGTTTATATGAAACACTGAATGATGGCGACTTCCAATTACTTTCAAAATGTAGTTCTGTATGTAGCAGGCCCTAATTACTGTAGTTGCAAGTCCAATCACATTTATTCGAACATGTGCTTGTGTATGCTGAACGTATTAGTTATTCAGTACCAACATTAAAATATACATGTACAACAAATTTATCTAAACTTGTGCCACCTATCCGTGAAGTGAGTGTAAATTTATAAAAGTAAATTATCGAGCTGTATCTGTGGGCCAAGTACGTGAAAACGTGGGTTTTTAATGTCCGTTTTGTTGATTACGATTTTATCGCTTGGTTACAATAATTATTGTCCCGCTCATCATTTGATAAATATTTTTTCGCTATCAATTTCCCATTAATTATGATAAAAGATTTCTCCTAATTTATCTTTGTGTATACATTACGTATTGCTAATTATCCCAGGTTTTCTGAATAGACGGAACACAAAAAAGTCACAATCAAAGAAACGCTATAAAATTGAAGAATCACTATTTCATCGAGAAATATCAAAATGAAAGCAGTGTTACTGGTGATTCTGATTTTAGGTGTATCGACTACGTCGATTTATATGTTGAAAGCGCCGTCTGACGAAGGGCTGAAAATTACTCCTAGCGATTGCTCCGACGACAAATGCCCGAAGAATCAGGCGGAAGTTCTACTGCAGTGCTGCGGCTACTACTTAGCTTGCTGCGATGAGACTGGTATGTAATATTTTTGTATAATATCACCTTCAACTTACAATTTAAAATGTGAAAGAAAAATAATCACAACTGTGGAACATTCATAAACTAAACAAATTTCGAACGATCTTTAATACAGTACATGTGATCGACAGTGTATGAGAGAGTATCGACCTGAACTCAATAATTTTAAAGATCATTAAATAAATACTTTGATAAATTATTCTTATCGCGATCTCGTTGATCCTAGTTTCTGTGCTCATTTACTAGAACATGACTAGTAATGTAATAATTTTTTTAAATATTTAATTCGTTGTTCCGTAGCCAACGTCAAGTGTCCGGACGGCAGTTCGGGTTCAGCCAATGAGTGTAGCGTGCTCGGACCTTTCTGCACCGACGACGACGACTGTAATGTGGGAAGCAAGTGTTGCAGTAGCACCGATTTGACCATTCCATATTCGTGTTGCTGGATCCCTCCGTCAGGCACCACACCAGGGCGTTCGACATTGACAACAGTTGCAACAGCTGCAGCTACAACAGCTACTACTACTGCAGCTGTAGCAACAACCGGACCCGGCAGGAAACATTAGTACACTAATTCGTAACACTCGTACTCGCATATTTAATTGACACACTTACGTGTACACATGCACAGTATTATGCAACAATGTCTCGATTCTTTTATCATAGGCAGCAAATTAATTTTTTTTTTAATTCGAATTGTGCGTCCACTTTTTACATACATACATACATTACATTTCATAGATGCTGCATAATTATGTTTTCTCTTTGCCTTTTATTTGAACTGAGTCCTCTTACAAATCAAAACAAATTGTTTATTTTGTTGAAACAAATTTACAAGTATAAATAAGCTATTCTGAGAAGTGTGAAGTCAAGCCACGACACTCTACAGCATTTAACAAATGGTATAGTTTAAATAAACATGTTTACACTGCAAATTGCAGATTACTTGCACAGGTGAATATATTCTATGAACAAAACAATATACGTTCACGGGAATAACTTATTTTATGTCAAGGTACTGGTTTGTAGCAGCATTTGTAACGGACCGTTGCGTCGGTGTTGCCACAACATTTGGCCCCGATCTGGCAGTCAAAGTCGTTCCGGCAATATCCGGTCAGCACGGAGGTGCAGTTGTTCAGGCCACTTGTTTGCGTTGGACAGGTGATGGTCACTGTTTCAAAAAGGAAATATGATTACAGTGGTTTACGACTAAAAGATAATAAAAATGGTTAAATTCGGCATTTCTATTTAATAGGGCTGGTCTAATTCTAGTACTACTTATTCGATGAAAGAGGTTCTTGGAATATTCTTATACATGCATACAGAGTACACCTTCTGACCCGTTTATTAAACGGTTGTTTAAGACACTATTTATTCTAGAAGTGGTTAAGCCCGCCACAAGGTCAGGCGTAACCCGAAATCGAAATCGGGATTAACCCTCAATTTTGAAGAAATTTAAGTCACGTTAAACTTGTCAGTGTAAAGTTCCCTTTTCGTGTCCATAAAAGAAGTTGTTTCTGCACGATCATAACTGTTCTGGGTTTTGTATATAGTGACGTTACACAAAAGGAGGACAAGTACAATTGTGTACTTTCGTTTCTCACAAAGTGTGTTTTTATTATATAGGATTAAAACCGTACAATATTTTTGAACATTTTGATCCTGCATTGACAGTTTATGGGAAAATATAGGTAGACATAATTATCTATCTATAATCATTATAATCAAACTGCACATGTCCTGATTTACCGTTTACAAAGAACTTATCGCAGACTCCTAATTAACCTTTGAGCGCAGATTTAAGATAAACACGAGCTCAGCCAATTTGATAAAAAAAAATTGTCAATTCTCGTTCTCGTATCTCAAAATAAAATTTAAATGTTTAACATTAAGTTTAATTTGACGAACCATTACAGCAGGCGGAGTACATGCCGCAGCACTGTAGTGCGATGGTCTGGTTGCCGCTGCAGTTGGTCGTGTTGCACGTTACGATCGTAGGGGGCGTTGCGAACAACATCTGGGCTTCATAGCCGTAATCCACTAGCTCCTCTTCTTGTTGCTGCTGCAGACTCTGACTCAGGACAAGCAGTCGATCGGGTAGTCGAAATCCGTTTAGCATTGGCTCCACTGTTAGAACGGTACACAAAATCCCAAAACCAAATCTAACCACCATTGAAATCATGGTTGACTTGTCTTGTTTCCAACAATCTATTTAAAACACCTTTTTCGTAATTATCGGTCACAAATGCCCAGTCCATCAAAATCTAGGAAATTCAAGTTTATGTCGAACGCTTTTATAATGTCACTTCGGTATTTGTTTTAGAATTATTTCTGACTTGCTCCGGGAGTGAAGGTCGACTATGAATTTTTATCTGTACTCGATCGCACATCCTTCCTTATAAGATGGGGTGTCGTCGCCCTAACTAAATATAATATTTGCATTATTTGGTATGACAATTGTGCGTGCTTTCCAAAGTATATTATCGCCCCTGGATATGCAAGTCTGCACTTATGTGTACATTATTACTGATACCAATTTTTCAGTTATTTGAAGGAGTACAGTGCATTAGTTGCTATGTAAAATTCTCATAATATCATTTCCCCCAGTCGATCTCTTACAAGAAGAAACATGATCGTCATTTGAATATCTCAATGTCCGTTCAGTTGACTGGGTCATTTTAAAGTAGAAATATCGGGGGGGGGGAAATCAGTTTAAATATCGCTTTTTAATAATAACTTTATTCGTAGTTTAAAAATATAAGTGAAGCAATTCCATAGAATATAATAAGTGACATGGCATAAACTGTACTTGAAGGCAAGTGAATATTTGTAACAAATAAGGGGTCATACGCTTTTCAAAATTCAGGGTATCCCAACAAAATGAACTCGTAATGTATATTTCATATTATATATGTAAGATTCGGATTCGGGGAATCCGTCCTTCCTCTTCCTTCCCTCCCCCTCCAGATCAAGGCGCCCCCTGACGATCCAAAAGTGGGTATGGGTGGCGCTGGGGGTCATGAGGCGAGTCTTCGTCGGCGGTTTCCGCGACAAGCTCGCCGTCACTTCCCATCCATCAAATTCCCGGGCTGGTCAAGGTGTTAATGTTATTCGAGGAAAAATCGTGCATAACAAATTTTAAGAGTTGAGGAAAAACTCGAACTGGACGGAAATTGGAATTATTGGACAAAACAAATGAAGAAGATTGTGGCGTGATTTCTTCGAGCATTGCTGGTTGGATTTTATCCTCGGTCTCTTGCGGCGGTTTGTTTGTGGCGAAGACCGGAGCGCAACGCAGCATGCAAACTGACCACCTGTGCAAAATTGTGAACTGTTGACCTTCAATGCTGTCGCGATGCCGTGATCATCTGCCCACCAATACGAAGTCGCGGGCGGCGATTTGCGATTCGGTTGCTTCGAGGCGATCAATCAGCTCACCTATAGGAAAGTGCGGACCTGGAGTGTTTCTTCGGCGGGTGCCGAACGCTGACAGGGAAAATTTCACGGACGATTTGACGACAGGGACGAGTCAGTACGGTAAGAAGGGGTCGCACCCCAATCCACAAAACTATGAACGATCAAACTATGTTTTTGAATTTCTAAAAAGTGCATAATGTTTGTTGCGATCAAATGTTGATATTTGCATTGCTAATATTAGACCGGATATAGCTAAAAATGGGAGTATTGCGTTGAATTTTGATTTACCCTTTATTTTTGTAGTCAGTAGTGTCGTACAATTACTTGCAGAATTGGAAATGTTGAACGATATTCTCTTAAAAGTATATTGTCTTTTATTTAATGAATGTGTTCCAAAGAGAAGCTCAATTTAGAAGACCGAATAGTGGTATTGTATTTACAATTACAATTACAATATTTACCCACAAGCAGCCCCCAAGAGAGGGGCCTATGGCGGGGGTCGAACGACCAG
>JAQGBY010007263.1:0-11983 GCA_034698785.1 Mycogona germanica | reverse complement strand
AGATACAACTGGTCGTTCGACCCCCGCCATAGGCCCCTCTATTGGGGGCTGCTTGTGGGTACAAATTGTAATTGTAACTGTTCAAATTCCTAAGATCTCAATATTTCTCGGACGTTAAACAAAATTTCGCGTTGAAATATTGACTTGCGCCTTTCTTCGAAATGGAAGCGCTCTTGCTGGCTGTTTAGTGTTATGAGCAGCATATTGAGTGTAGGTTTGACAAAAGCAGCGCCATCCAATGATAATGTGAGGTGCCAATTACCGGCTATTGATATTCTCTGTGGTTGGCTGTCTCATGAATAGCAAAGAACCATTTATATGATTGAGCTAATTGAAAAGTGTAATAAATGTTAAGAAGGTTCGCCGGTGATTCAGCATTTTAATTTGTAATCTTACAATCTTACCCTCCCCCCGTAGGCGACCTGGAAATTTTTCCTGACCTAGGCTGCCTAAGAAAGGGATCTTTAAAGTCGAAGTATCGTAAGGCATGGGTCATTTTACTTCCATTCTGAGAAAAAGCGTGTGAATTTCTCCCGCTCGAAAAATTCCGAAGATGTCGACCGGAATCGAAACCGTGATCACGGGCCACGAGGAAAACACTCCATCCTCTCGACCACTCGACACCTCTAGAATCGCTGGGGAACATATATTTTTAAAAAAAGGCGCCCTCCTTGGCCAACTCGCCTTATCCTCCACCCTCATGGAGACTCCCCCCCCCCCAATGTCACCTTTCACCCAAACCAAGGAGCATTCTGATTGGTCGCTGCTACTCTGAGGGTGGAGTGAGTGTGAAAGGGGGATAGCATCGCGATTGTTTTGTTTGATGAATTTTATGACCGGTCCTCCTATACAGACGCACTCGAAATACAAACGCGCTCTCAAGCCGTTGAAACAACGTCTCTCCAATATATTTTTTCTTCTGGTCATTCATTCTGTTTCTGCCCGGTCAGAGTTGCAGTCGTGGACACGCGAACAGTAGAGAATCCGGTGCCTGTAATTTTTTTTATTGCGGTTTTTAGAAAGTGGAATATTAAATTAGGATTCGCTCATCATTAACATTTTTGCGGTTGTACCAGCTCGACGTTTTTATATAAAAATACTTTTTCCAATTATTTTTGGAAATACAATATGACGACCTTGTGTTACGCGAGACAACGGCACCTCAGGGAATACATTAACAAGCATTACAGTACCAAGCATTACAGTAAGTGTCAACTCATTAAATATCTGCTGGGATGTTGATTGCCGTTTGTTCACATTTCTTGAAAGTGTTTTAGGGGGGGGACACTTTGATAAAAAATGGGGGCGCGAGTTTGTGTTCATCCGAATTGTATAAATCTGCTTGTTCCTCAGAACAGCTGATTGATGCGAACCGTAACTTATATTTCCTTAAACTACTTTGGATTGTTATTGGGAATAGTTTAATTTGGGCTAACGGTCAGGATCTAACATTAAATGGAATTAAAGATTGAATCGTATAAGTCGTAATACAATTTAAAGTAGCGGATATAGAACAAAAATTTTGATTACACAATTTTGCCATAATGTTCCAACGTTGTAACTTATGATTTTTTTTAAAAATGAACTTCCGCAAGATTTAGCATGAATTACATACTCTACACTGTGATTAGAAATCATAACGCTACCTAGTTCTCTGAATTAATTAAATCTTAATTCTACTGTAAACTGGGGTTCAGGTAATACTGTCTGCTTTGGTGTGAAGTTATCAAAATTATAACTTAAGATTTCCCTAGGCGCAATCAACTGAAAGGTTGATAGATTATTTTAATAATCAGATACGAACCTTGAGTAAGGAGATTTTTATCTACGAGCCTTATTTCCTGGATTCATTTTTGATGGGACCTATACCAGCGTGCCCGTC
This sequence comes from Mycogona germanica, assembly GCA_034698785.1. Classification (NCBI taxonomy): domain Eukaryota; kingdom Metazoa; phylum Arthropoda; class Diplopoda; order Chordeumatida; family Chordeumatidae; genus Mycogona; species Mycogona germanica. The sequence continues at coordinate 10,101 of JAQGBY010007263.1, read as the reverse complement.
TGACGTCAGAGGCCCTTGTCACTTTAATTAAGTCCGGCCCTATGGGTGAACAGATTCGTCGTCCATATAACAAATGCGCGCTGTCCTATTTAATAAACATAGGATCTCATTAATTTTTAATGTTTTACAAATATCGACTCTTACTTACATTCCGGCTAGACAAAATGCTTGTTAAATCACAATTACTAAAATTGGCACTTTTTAAGAGTCCTAAAGTCAATCTGGCCGCCTGGACACATCGTTCTGGACAAAAGCATTTTCGTAGACTAAATTTTCGAACGTCTACGTTTTCCATTCTCTTTGGTCATTTGAATGCTTTTGGCGTGTATGTGAATCGCTTTTGCGATCCTTGTTTTTAATTGATTGGTTACTTGCAGGGATTACTGAAGACGCAATAGCGCTATATAAATCATAGATAAGCTTTTACTGCGGGCTATATAAACAAATTGAGTCAAGCACACTCCTTGCTTTTGTTATTGGGGAAAACCTTCTTGTACAAAAGTTTTCTTTGCTTTTGAGATCTGCAGAAGCTGTGGTTACGCAGTTTAGCTGGAGGAGTTGAAGATTCTGACCACCTGTTTTGTAAAGTTAGAGAAAGTTCTCTTTTGGTGTGCAAAATTCTCTTTTGTAACCAAGAGAAAGTTCTCTTTCGGTACCAAGTCCGAAAAATACTACAAACAACATTGCTTTCATTTGTGATTAATTTGTTTAGGTTGTATCAAATCTGTTGAAATAAAACACATGCGCAGTGTTTGCGCTTTAGCTTACTTTTGCGCAATAATCAATACACCAAAATGAACAAGATATATAATTTTTTGGGAGACAATTTCTACGTGAAAAGTCGCGGAAGAAGTGAAGGGAGAGGTTTCAGATTGGGCCATCAGTTGAATTAAATTTGTAATTAGTTTCAGCGATCTTTTTAGCAATTCATGACAGATACGGAATGGTGCAACTATATTAACCCGAATGATGGCTTAGGTGAACAATCCATGACAAATGATGAGCAAACGCGGCTAATAAATTTGCTTTTCAGTGTAAATTTTATTTAACTGATCTGTTACTGTGATCTGGTAATTTCTCGTCCGGGATGAGTTGGATAATTTGAATTTAATTTCTAATATTTTAAATGCGTACATACGAAAATGTCATACTTTGCAGTTCACACAGGTGTCTCAAAACAGTTATTAATTTTCTTTTCTCCAGATCCTCACATCAAGGTGTCGGGAAGCGTCGTCGCGATTAGAGAAGCCAGAGCCCAAATTAAAGCGGTGTTGGACACAAAGGTAACTAAGGAATTTTTAATTTTAAGAGATTTGGTTCATTTCGATCTCTAGTAAAAAAGAATGAATACTTTCGTTGGCTTTAGTTTTGTTACTAAATTTTGAAGTTATATTTTTTACTCTTTTAAATGAACGTTTTTTTGTTGTTGTGCCTGCAGACGAGCCGCGTGACGCTGAAGGTTGACGTTTCCTACACAGACCATTCGCACATCATTGGACGAGGTGGCAATAATATTCAACGTGTCATGACAGAGACTGACTGCCATATCCATTTCCCAGACTCAAATCGTAACAACGCTACCGAAAAGAGTAACCAGGTAAACGAACATAAAGACTGTCCACCATTACGGAAGCTGCACTTTTGGTGGCGCTCAATTAGCTGGTTGCGCCACCTTTGAGCTCAGTATGCTAGAAAAAGTACCGTAAATTTTATTTTTGTTGACCGATTTAACCGATTTGTATTAATTTTGTCACAGGTGTCGATTGCTGGACAACCGGAAGGAGTGGAACTGGCCAGAACCCGCATCAGGGTAATTAATAATTTGTACTCAATTTCATTGAGCATTTCGTATTAGTGGATTAGATGCAAATTATGCAATGCTGCTCTTCTCATTCGACCAAAGATATTTAATCTTTAACATTCTTTGGCAATCTTTTTTGAGAAATAGATTTTCTAATGAACGAATCAGTTATTTCTATACTGTGGTGCTGAAAAATCTATTGTCAAGAATTTTTGTTGCCGAATATTCTATTAAATTTGTAAAATCTTCTGCTTTCTTTTTAGGAGTTGCTTCCCCTGGTGTTCATGTTTGTGACCCCGGTAACCGGTGTGCCGCAGCCTATGCCCGACCGAAGTTCGCTCTTTATCCAGGGACTGCAAGTGGATTATGATATCCAGATTCATTTCAAACAACAGATGAAGCATTCGGGCACCAGCGTGATTGTGCGGGGGAGCGAGTTCTGGGCTCAGAAAGTGATGGCTGGGACTAAGGTTCTGATCAGGCATCTAAATGGCAATGCCGAAGTAAGTGATTTTCTATTTTAATATTTCGGGTGATCCTAGCTTTTGGTTCAAAGAGCAGCCATCATGTCCGGAAAAATTATTTTCGGAATCAAGACCATTTACAGGTGAAAAGATAGAATGGAAATGGTGATAATTTGTAGGGCTTTTGCCCTTTGTTTTGAAGTGTCTGAAGGATGTTTGAATTTCCCGCCTTGTCTGTGTTCAAAAGTTCCTGAACGCTCCGCTCGTGGCGCTGATATTCAGCCGCGAAAAACAAAATGGCAGCGCCCATGATGGGACAACTGTCCTTGCAAGATTTTGGTTTTTCGGGGAACAATGAAATTATTTCTAAATGAGTGAGACGACCGATGATTGATCGGAGATTGCATCTGAAGATGTGGGATCAAAATGGTTGAGACTTGCCATTTAGTGTTTTAAATGCAGAGCCAGATCTAATTGAGAAGTTCACGTATGTGTAGATAGTTAAACTGCACTATGCCCATCTTAAGCATTTGACTTTCATGAGCCATGACTTAACAGAAGGAAATAATCAACAGAAAACATTACGGTACTAAGGGTACATGATTTCTGCAGTAATACATTTGAGCGTTAATTCTGGTTCGAGCAGTTTTAATTTCAATTAACTTCAAAGTGGGTTAATAAAATTCATTGAAACCCAGTACGTTTTGTTTGTTGTTTATACTGAACATGTTCAATAGTAATTGTGTGCCGCTGTTCTTGCCCAGATGTTCGTGCCAATAAAGATGACTATAGAGATCTCTCCGCAACACCTGGCTAAGGTGCGCGAGAGTTGCGAGGCCTTACTGATTGCCCAGCGCACCGGTACGGCCATTCATTTTCCGGACGCAAATATCCTCGGCCCGTCCATTGCTCGCAGCACGGTGGAGATCACTGGCGAATTGGAGGGAGTCTATTACGCTCGGAAAATGTTGATGGTAGGTGTTGGACTAGCAAATGTGAAAAATGTATAGTTAGCTCTGGGAAGGAGCTTAATTTTCTGAATGACTGCACATTACATCTTAAGAATATTGAAGCTATACATTTTTCATGCAAAAAAGAAAATTCATTGTTTTGAGACCGGATTCTTTTCCTTTGACAAATTTGGAAAATCCACCATATCTTGCTCTAACACTGCCAACATTTTCAAATCTGCATATTTTTTTCTCGCGTAAGTTTCCACCCGATAGAGCAAATCCTTAATGTGTTGGAGCAGTTTGAGCTGTGTAAATAGGCATTTTAAATAGTGATGCGAATTTGGCGAGATAGTCTACATCTATAAAATTGGGAGTTCGCATGTAAGCAAAAAGGTGGACCAAATCGCAGTATGAATTAAAATGGAGTCGTTAAACTTTTTTATTTTAATAATATTTTAGGAGTGCCTGCCTCTTGTACTGCTGTTCGATCTGAAAGAGGAGGACAACGTGACCCAGGATCATTTGCAGTCCATCATGAGTCATTTCAACGTCCACATTACCATCAAGCCCAAGCAGAGACTTCCCTGTGTGGGCGTGGTCGTGAGAGGCACAGAAAAGGAGGCGGCCAACCTCTACAAAGTTCGCAATCTGATGTTGGGTGTTCCAAATTCTGTGGCCGCGCTTCCCGCCGCTCCTCGAATGTTTGGACATGGTCCTCCGCCGCAGTCGTCTCTTCCCATGAACTATCAGTCTGTGAGGAATGGCGTTTCTGGTTAGTACTAATTTTTATTATCGTGGAAGTTGTTCCAGGACCTTTTGAGAAGATACCTACATAAATTTAAAAGTGTCAAACTAGAAAAATAAGTTTCATAGTCGGGAAGAATTGACATCACTATGGATTTATTTTAGGAATTTTTCAAATATTTGCTGAGACTAGGGATATTTTGAATATCTTGCCAAAATTGAAATAGTGGCGTGCATATTTGTTGCCATTTATTGGTAATCGTAAGCTTACACACTTTAGATTTTGAGTTTCTGTAGGCTTGTAAGATTAGTGTGCTATTAGCTATTCGACAAAACGTGATCGTGGATCGTTTCTTTGATTACTAATGTGATTGTCTAAAGTGGTTTTAATTATCCGCAGCGTTCAACCAAGACTCCAGACAATTTAATATTAATCTGCCGCCGGTTCGCCCTAATATGAGTCACAACGTCGGAGCTCAGTCAACTGCGATCAGGAGCACAGGTGGCTGGAACACCAGCCTGTCTACTGGTAAGCGTAATGAAACTAATACACCTTGCGCAAGTACGAATCCTCATAGCCCATTCGGTATTGTCAGACTTGTGGTGAGGTGAGACATGGTTACCATCAGACTGGTACTTTTGAAAACTTTAATCTTAACATTGCGGAATCATTTAAGAGTAGTTGCTGTTATCTAATGATTTTTTTCGGCCAAGCCGGATCAGCAAAATTTTGTTTCGTTTAGTAATCACTTGAAGTTATAATAAATAGAAATAATGCTAGATATAAAAAAGTATTTGGTGAATCAAATTGTTTTCTTATCAAAATCTGCCTTTTAAATGATCGGTTTTCCAATATTTTAGCCGCCAACTATCCTCTATCGTTCCTGCACATGCCTAGCAACAACAGTGAGCTTTGTGCTGCTCTGAGCAGATTCGGCCACCTCTCTGCTGGATTGGATTCCGCTGGTTGTTCGGCTACGTCCAGCACGGGTAGTTGTCATTCCAGCCCGTCCGAATCGCCACGACAGGGAAGCCCTGTTGGTCTTTCTTCTGTAACCGGATCCTGTACGAAAAGTTATTTTACAAGTGGAAAGTAATTTTTAAAGCTTAAGGGAAGAAACATACTTGTTGGAAATTTTATTTACGATTGGCCTAGTGGGTAGCGTGCATACTTGTTCTGGGAAAACAAACCTACGGATCGATGGGTAATTTAAAGGCCAGTGAAAATATTCGCAGATTAACTCTGATATCGCTGAAGTTGCCTACAGAAGCATCATTTACATGAAGGCGCCAATACTTCAGATAAATTATGTAGACAGTTTCTAATAAACTTTTGGTTTCTTCCAGTGGACCTACTCCCGCGGAACGATTCTGGCGTTAAACAGTTTTCAAAAGCAGAGGCTCTGAACGTTCTAGCTAGTTTAGTCGGTTTGTCTATTAATTCCACGCAAGATTCTGCGAAGTTATCCTCTGTCCCCGTGTCAAAGATTGCGTCTCCTGTGTGTATCGATCCGTAAGTCCAATTTAGTAATTTGCCTACGGCTCTTATTGAGATTTGCATTGTGATTCAGATTTTTGTGATTGCGCAATGCGATAAACTATTCTATTGAATTTCCAGCAGAACTTCCCAGGGTGGAAATGGCCAGTTGCAGAAGCCGCCCGGTTTCGAACAAGTGCAGCCTTCCATTACATCGCAGCTGCAGTACGATTTTCCTGAAGATTACGAACAAAAAAAAGTCCAGGCTTTGGAAGGTAAGAAATATTACAGTGGTTTATACAAGCGAATCATTAATTAGTTGCATTAAAATTATTTGTTAGTTTCAATAAAAATTGTGTGTTTTTGTGGCAAATGTGATTTTGTTTACTTTTCAGCAAGAAGACTGCACTTAGAAGAGCCTCAAATCCGCGTTCCTACTAGTTCCTGGTCCGGTTATGGGTTTTCACAATCCATGCCTGAGAAAGTGTTGCGGGAGAAACTGGCGCAGTGCAATATCTCTAAAATTCAACCAGACAAAACGCAAACCGGAGAAAGGGTGACTGCTGAAATTTGTCTTTAGGGTTCAGAGGCTGCTTTCTGCTTTAATCACTTATCTGTAATCAACGAATTGAAACTTGCCATTATTTCCAATCACATAATCTTTAGCTCAATCGCCGTTGATCGCATGCGATCATTGCAATGCGCCGTTGATCGCATTGCTGGTGCTTGTAATATCATTAATTTCCAGTTTTAATTTTAGATACAAAACGTTTATGTGCCTCAAGTAATTAATGTTATATTTTGGGTGTTCTATAGTGGAAGGAGATTGACCTTGGCTCCAGCAACTACATGGACGTCAGAACGCAGTCGATGAAGGAATCGCTTGTGGTGTCAAAGTGCCAAACGCTGGCAGAGCTGTTGAACAACCTCAACCTGTCAAAGTACATTGACACTTTTTTTCATCAAGAGGTGAGTGAGCACTGAGCAAGGATTCCAGCCAGGATCTATTCGAGGAAGTGTCTAGTCTAACGTGAATAATGGAAACGACTTTATGACCTTTCAGTAGCACGAACAACTTGTAGTTCGATAGTCCAGAGTTCAGATTCCTGGCGCATGCTCTGGTTTATTCGATCTGGTGGTACTGGTGAAAATTTAACTCGCAAGTGGTTGAGCATTTAAGTGAGATAGAGAATCTTTTGTAGAGATATTAAATACACTAATGGGATCGTTCTAAATAAACTTAACAAAAAATTGATTCCTTTGGCAAGGTAAACTATATTGTATTTGTGGAGCACCTCTGCTTCATTGGCGAGATTAATTCTTGGTGAACATTAACAATAAATTTTGAATGAATAGATTGATTTGGCAATGTTCGTAACGCTGACTGACCAGGAGCTCAAGGACCTGGGAATAACTACCTTCGGTGCCCGAAGAAAGATGCTTTCGGCTATATTCGGTAAGCTTCTTTATCCCCTCCATTCATGTCGCAGTGCCCTGAGGCTGTCGCAGAAGTCTGTGAAACTGCGTAATTTAAAATTACTCCTTGTTTTTCAAGTGTAATTTATAGAAACTCGTGTACATTCTTGCAGACTTGCGCCAACATCAGAGTGCGTTCTTCGTGGCTCCTGGTGCCGAGCGGAAAATGAGCTCGAACCTGAGACGTAGCAGCGGTGCCTCAGACTGCACTGACCAATCGCCGCCGTGGTAATGTAGACTCCAATCGACAGTAATTTAACTCATTTATGAGTGCATATTGTTTCCCAGACTAGTAAGCAATTTTCCCCGTATATTAATCAGTTAATTTAAAACCATTATCAATGATAATTTTTTTATTGCTGCGGGATTTTGAAAAGCGATAGTAGCATAGTGTCGTTTAGAATGAGTTTTTTTCAAAAAATGTAGTTCAGAATTCCATCTGGTCATCCAATCCATCTTCCAGATTTTTAAAAAAATATTTGGGAGGTTGTTTTATTGTATGATCAGCTGGAATTCGGAACTGAATTTTAAAACCAAGCCTGTTAGTCTATGTAAACTATTCTTTCTAAAAAAACTAAATGCCGATATCTTAGTGACATGACCTAGGCACTTTAACAAGTGCAAACGCATTTTGAGACTGAATTTTCGAGCTTTCCACTGGGCGCAGATTGGAAATGAGATTGCTAAAAATGAGGATGAAATTTATTACAAAACTTCGTGTGTTTGGCACTAACTATTTTTACACATGTTCCACGTTTGTTCAAATTTTTAACTACGTCAATTGTTTTACAGAGAATGTTCCTTTTATATTTTTATGTCTTCATTAAATTAACGTTAATTGCGTCAGATTAATACCACATGAGCATATGTATGCCAATGTGGATTTTTTTTTATATATGACTGCTGTATTAGATTGCCATTCAAATTTATGTGATTGATGGGCAAATATATTTGTTTACGGATTGATTTTGATATTTCTAAAATTTACCTCGACTATGGCATAATAATTGTATTGCACCTTTTTTGCTATGGACAATTAACTGTGTATATACACAAACATTATCGAAACTGTTTAAAAATTGTTTAAAAAAGTGACCAAAAAATATCATGCATTTATTAATGAAAACTGTACCTGTGCAACCAAAAATAATGACAATCGCATTAGGAATCGATAGTTTTGCGAAACCATGCGTTTAAATTAAATGAGTATTGTATATTATGTTTTGTGATCATTTATTTGTCGGTGTTTTTATGGGAGCTTTGACAGAGCTAGCTATTAATAGATTTTAAATTTAATATGAAATTATTTAAGCAAATGTGGAATCCAAAAACGTTGTTGCTTTCATCGCGTGACTTTTTTGAGCGACTTATTTTTTTACTGAGAATACTAGTGTATTTCGGCCAACGACAAGTGAACGCTAACGCTGTTCAGATTTAGGAAATAACTTTCATATTTTCGCGGGCGAAGTCTGACGTCATAACAGTGTATCAGCGGAAGTGACGTTTACATCTCCCTCCCCAAAACATTTGCTGGCATCCGCATCCGGTCGTCTGCCACTGATTGTGGAGATGGCTCGCGGAAGGGTCGAGAAATATTTTTCAGTGCGATTTGTCAGCGTTCGTTGACCCAATTTGGTTCAAATGAAATTCGGGGTTTTCAGTGAAACCGCAAAACTGCTTCGATATTAATATCGCGGTCCCAAGTTCCGGGCAGTGAGGAGCAACGTCATGACATCGGCAGCGGGCTCGTCGGCCACCGCAACCAACTCTGGAATGTTTCTGGAGCTCTTGGCAACTATCTGAACCATTCGGCTCGGGTGTCTTTGAACCGGCGAGTTATGATTTCCGGAATAGCATGCCTGTCCACGAGATATGCGTGTCCCCGCCCGATAAGAAGGAAGCCCAGATCATGGACGAAAAAGAGCATACTACCGATGCTGGCAAACAGGTAAGATTGCGTTTCTTATCAGCACTTGGGTGCATTCCGTCATCAAATGTCTACCATCTGGTATCTAGCGAGTTCACACTTAATGATTTAATCCGGAATCAGGCGGGCACGTTAAGTTTAGGGAATAATTTTATTTGTGCTAATTTTGGAATGCATACCCAATAAATATACGCAACCATTGCCCATTTTTTGTTGCGTGATCGTGGTATGTGGTTGTTATCCAGAAGTGTGCGCTGGTACCATTGGTCACACTTCAATATTGATTTATGTAATATTGACCCAATAACTGGACGCTCCCTATCTGGATCCGGCTCGATTGTACTTGGTGTGAATTTAACCCCACTTAATTATGGTTGCTGGTGCGCAGTCGAGAAGCCCTGACGCGTCCTCAAATAACTCCACTGCGCCGTTTAGTTATAATTTTGTAGCTAATCGAACGCAGCCTAGTACGTGTTTTGACATTTATATCAATTGCAGTGGAAAAAAGATATCCAAATTGATAACAAAGATTGATGGGGGACCAATGTTGCTGTTGCAAAAAAGTAGAGATGAATTGGGAGGTCGTTGACCTTAATCAGATATGGGAGCATTCCCGGTTGCGGCCCTCTCCCCCTCGTATCTAATATTATGAAAAATACATTTCCAAAAAACAGCTGTGCAGTCTAACGCATTCAAACATCCAATATTTAGTTATCCAGATTGAAACTGATGTAAAAGTCTGGACTCTACCATCGCAAGATCATGTCCAGAAGCTTTTCTTGTGAAGGCCCAAGTCGAGCAGCAGCTGACCGTTACGTTTGTTGTCTCAAGAAACTCGATGTTGCAGTCCAATCGAGACATGCGCTTAGTTTATTTGCGGACAAGCTATTTAAAATGCCCGTGAGAACATTTGTGTTATAAAATAGATTTTGAAGATTAGAAAGAAGGAAACTAACATTGGTGAAGAAAGGAAGTATTAAAAGATTCGAATTTCATAGCAGAATTACTCTTAATGCTGCGATCGTCTACGGTTCGATTCTCGGTGTTTTCTCCATTATTAGAACTGGTATCAATATAAAAAATAAATACTTTGAATATCTGACCAGTGTGCAACATAATCTCCTATATTCGCTGTATGAGCGGTTTAAAACGCTCAGAAACTGAATTCGAAAACAAAATTAGGAAACATTTCTTTTATAGTGAGATTTAATGGCAATATAATAACCATCCTGGCAATCTCATTTCTAAGGACTCTTCTC
>JAQGBY010007262.1:0-11984 GCA_034698785.1 Mycogona germanica | reverse complement strand
CGGGATCGAAATTTTCGAGAGCCCGCGCCGGGAATCGAACCCGGGACCGCCGAACCACAGTCAGTCGCTAAACCAACCGGGCTACGACGCTAACTTATGAACTTTTGCTTGTGCTCTGGTTTGCGCTAATTAAGAATAAGATGAATAAATGCTGAGGAGGCTCTACAACATTCAAATCTCCCACTCTCCATCACAACAATAAACCATAGATCGATAGAAAATTAAGAGCCCATCCACTTGATACTAACCCCCTCTTTTCTCAGTTACTACCCGCGCGGACACATTCGACGATTCAATAAATGTGTATCGCCCACAAAGTAAACTTTCTTTAACGTTACCTTGAACAAATTGAGTGACGGGTTGAACACCCGCTTGATTGTCTCCTCCAGAAACTCCTTGAACACGCCATCCTGGTCGATTCCGGCTTCATCAAGACCCTAGGCGCACCATACAGATTTAGATTACATTTTTCTTACAATTCCGTTATTTGATTATTGAACATTGGTTAAGCGATTCAACTGACCTGTTCGTTCACGAACCGAACCCGAATGACGCCTTTCAATGACTGCGGCGGTAACATCGCCAACTGTCCGTAGCCATCCTATATATGAAAAACCGAACACAACAGTTTAAATCATTCAGTTTTGACTAATCGTAAAACCAGTTGCGCAATCAGCTTCACCGCCGCACCGTAGCGAATCCACCGACGCGTTGTCTATCAAATAACACTGTAGCTATAAACGGAATTTTTTTGGTAGTGGAGACACTGACCTCTACTATACGTGAACGGTGCACAGTGACGATCGTAGACTGAGGCGACGCGCACACCGACTCTGTTAAACCTAGCACGGCTTTCTCGTTGGTGATGTACTTGCGGAACAGCAGGACTCGCTAAAATCAAAGCAAAATGGAAACGGTAAACAAAAATTACCAAGTTTGCGTTGGTCAGCGAAAAAGTATCTTCAAATATCCACCATTACTGTAACTGTCGGATTATAGTGCTAGATCTATCCTAGCCTTCTTTCTTCTTAACCAGATATCTGACTCGGCGTGCTTCGGCACCATTTTATTAAACAAAAAGTAGTCAACAAAACGCAGAAATATTGAATTAATGGCCCGTTCTCATTTGCAAGGCAAGTCACTCTATAGCAGACGAAATTGCTGGGGTCCATTTTGGACTCAATCTTCCCCAAGGACTGTCTGATTTGGGTACCGTGACCGTAACGTAGGAAGATTGAGTCCAAAATGGGCCCCCTGCTCTAAGAACAACTTGCACATGTGAACTAGCCATAATAAAAATGTTCAAATGCTTCCCATCTTAACGTACCTCCTTGTGGGGAACAATATGCGGAACCTTCTGCAGCAACACCTGAGCACTCTTTCGGCCTTTGTCCAAATCGTTGATGAATGCAGATGGCCGAATGTCCCTGAAACCGAACACATGACACCAGTAGTTAACGAATGGAAACCCTTCAGTCAAAGTCAAAGACAAAGACAGTTCATGGTAAAGATTTTAAAAATGGAATAGGCAAAGAAAACAACTGGTTGTTTCGGCGAAAATAAAAACTAATTTTCAGGCTCAAACGTGAGCAGACAAAAGAGCAACAAACACTGAGACAGATAACAAAAAAAAAACACATCTGATCAGGCTGAAGGTCAGCTATGGAGTGGTGACAGGAATGGCTGCGATTCCTCCAACAACGGACATAAACATTTCAAATTTTGAGTGGCGAGCCCTCTCAGCTAACGTGTCGATCAGATGACTCACTTGATCAGCCAGTGATCCAATGGGGTATACTTTCGACGACAGTCGCGCTGGTAGAGCAGCATCAACAATGTGTGAATGGAGGTGAAAAAGGGGCTGCTGTTCACAGTCTTTAAGTCTAGGGACAGACAGAAACAAGGATGAATTACAAATAATATCAAATTATAATTAAATTCAAATTAATAGTAATAGCAAGTAGCAAGTATACAAGTAATAGCAAATATTCGACATTACACGCAGAAACAAACCAACCTAAGCAATACACAAACATAACATTTGACCAGATTGTTGATTGTCAAGACCACACTGTTCCAATAATAAAAACATGATCTGTGCTTTTCCTCCGCCTTTAGCAACTTAATCCTTTTTTCAAGTTTGCCTGAAGATCCTCCTATTCTTATTTGGATTTTTGTGCATTTTCCACAAAGTTATTAATGCAGCCATGTTTATCAAATTAGTGAAAGTGGCAGAAGAGTACTCGCCGATTATATATCACTCACCGATTAAATTATTCCAGATGACCTTAAAGACAAACTGGTTTAGAAATGAGCTCATCGCAGTCAAGTCTTCCAGGCGAAAAGGCCTCTGCTGCTCGTACAGCTCCACGTCATCCAAGATTCTTAAAATAAAAATAGACAAAATTCAATGGTAGTAAAGTGGATGCTAAATTTACGACGATTTTAATTGGAAGCATAGCAAACTTTTTAAAGGGCGGTCAAGAAATCATATCAATTTTAATAAGAATCTTTTATACAGTTTGGAAGCAATAAAGTGGCGACATGGCATATATGCTCACGTAATGAGGTGGGTGGTGCAATCGCAGAACAATGTGAGCATCTGAAATTCAGGCGCCGTCGTCTTGGTATTGACGGCCAGGTGATCGACGAACGCTTTCAGACCGTTGTTGGGACCCATCATGCACATGAACTGCCACAGGCTGGGCAAGATCACGTCCTGGTAGCACAGACCTGTCAAGGAGACGACGACAAAAAATAGCACTGTGACTCCCGCCCTTTAAATATTCAACGAGTAAACAGAACCATGCTAGAACCCTCAACCTTTAGCCCGTGCACATCAACTAGACCTAACGGGGTAGGACATAATATTATTGGGTGAATTCCTTTTAATAAATCTACTTGTATTGGATCCGGCAAGCGCCCAGCCCAATAAATGACCAAACGCCAAGGCCAATGGCCCAATCGTTTAGAGAAACGACTATGGATTTTGATGGCTCCCCAACAACACGCACCTGTGAGAATGTCAAGCCTCAGCTGGGTGAAGGTAGTGAGCGCCATTTGGTAGAGAGAACAGGCAAGCGAGACGGTGGTCGTTTCGGGCGAGCCCAGCTTCAGGTACTTGTTGGGAGCGCTCTTGGCCGATGCCTTCTCAAACGCTTTACGCAGAAAATCTGCGAAAGAAAAAAAATGACAAGACTTTTGGTTAAAACAGAAAAGCATCAGGGTTGCCGAATAAATTGTGGAAATAAGATATTCTATTAAATTTATTTCGTGAAATTGACGAAATCCCAAAAACTGGCGACGAATTCGAATAAAGCAGCCAGTTTTTGGATTGTGTCCAGCAAACCTCGTCTATTTCACGAAATTCTTTAATTACCTCTGGCGTTTCCATCATTATAATTGAAAATTTTATTCGTTTAGTGTTTCGAATTTATTTTCGTATATTTATTTATTATTGTGCAATGGCACAAAAATCACTAATTTTATACTTTCAAGACTAATTCTTCAACAGTTTTTCACAACCACTGATCACTACGATCAACACGACTCGACGTAGCGCAGTTGGTTTAGCGACTGACTGGTTCGGCGGTCCCGGGTTCGATTCCCGGCGCGGGCTCACGATTATTCGATCCCGGGGTACTGGTGAAAATGTGCCCCTCACATAGTGCACCAAGAGGGGTACAGAAACTCCTGTTGTGATATACACTTCAGTGAATTAAGATTTCAGACGCTTTCTCGAAATACTGTAATCCAAATTTTCAATCGCTCTAAACTGACAAACAAATCGATTGATCGATGCGACCCGTCGTAGCGCAGTTGGTTAAGCGACGGACTGTGGTTCGGCGGTCCCAGGTTCGATTCCCGGCGCGGGCTTTGGCTCGGGGTACTGGTGAAAATGTGCCTCTCACATAGTGTCTAAGCACTGAGAGGGGTACAGAATATTCCAGTTGTGTCCGCACTTCAGTGAATTAAAAAAAGAAAAATATGAAGAATGATTGATCAAACAGGCCACCCTTTTAATAGTCATCTCGTACACGTACTTGAGGCCCTGGAGGGCGATGTGACCAGCGAGGTGGTCACTTCCGGGTAGTCTCCGCTGGACGAGGGCATGGAGGTGGTGGGCGAGCCAATGGCCTGGGACAGGGGGGCAAATGTTACCAGCAACATGGGCACGCTCCAAAGGAGCTGCAGCTGTTTCTTCACGAATGGTACAGCCTCGTACAGGCTGCAACGGCAAAAAATAAAACAATCTTGAGACCTCAAATTGCTCCAGAGACAGCTCATGTCAAACATTTATGAACGCTTACATAGCACCTATGGGGTAACAAAACTTCATTATTCTCTTGTTGCATTCAATGCGGCGTTATGCACGCGCTCACAACAGTGTAGATGGCGTTAGCGTATTCCAATTAGAACTTGGAACTGAATGTGTAAAAAAAGAATCGGTTGACTAAAAAAATTGTTTTAGGTTAGAAAAAACTATTTTGGGTTAACGTTGCAATGAAATTTGTATTAAAGTTGAGAAATTTTGTATTAAAGTCTGATCAGAGGGGATCAGGAATCTGAATCTTTAAATGTATTAGACTAGAACGGACCAGTATTTGGAATGCAGTTATCTAACAGGGAAGGACAAAATTTAAAAGAAAAGTCGTAATGAGTCAAGTCAGTCTCCACAAATAGATGTCAAAATAATTAAATTGTCAGCAAATTTTTCGCAGAATAACTTCATGCCCGTAAATAAAAACCACATTTGGCCCTTATTTATCCAAATTGTATAATCATTTTTGCGGTGAAGGCAACAAACATTTTTAGCAAGATCAGCGCATGAGATCAATAAATCATAATACAGATCAGCGCGTATCTGTTTTTTCATTGTTAAACCATATTTGGACAGACGTGTGATTTAGTTTCCGGACTTTCACAATTGTTTACTCACTTCTCATTCCTGGAAATGAACAAAGAAATGTGCCAGAACGTGGACTTACCCAGAGTCTATTTTTTGTGCGAACCATCCCAACACCGGATGCCAGTGGGTGAGGTTGGACTGTTTGCTGACCACGTAGTTCTGGCAGTGCTCCATCAGTTTCACGATAACATTCTGGTCGGGATAGGGGATATAATAAATATTACCCCATTGTAAAGTCTCACGTACAACTTCATTAGACAATCAATATTTATTCACTAAATAGCGCTGCGGATCAATAGCAAACACTCAGAAATGCGAAGGCAGTGGTAGTTATTAACAAAGAAATAAATTTTTTTTTTTCATAGCCCAGTTGGTTTAGCGACTGACTGGTTCGGCGGTCCCGGGTTCGATTCACGGAGCGGGCTCTCGAAAAAATTGGAATCCCGGGGTACTGATCGTGCCCCTCGCACAGTGCCTAAGCACCATGAGGGGACGTAACGCCTGTAGTGCAATTGACTACAGTTGATTGGGAAAAAATGATTGATGAACTGCAATCGATAATTGCACGTTAGTTTTTATAAAGCACGAAGTCGATCATTCTCGTTTAGTGTAACGGACAACCGGTTGCAAGTTGTTTCCTGGTGGATTGTAATAGCAATAAACTGTATTAGCTATCGCTACTCTGGGATTACACATAAAGCCTAAAGGAAACAATCGACATTCTTAAAAAAGATTGTTGAAGTGTTGTCGCTTCCAATGTAAAAGCAACCCTGCCTTTAAATGTGAACAATATCATCCACCCCAACATTTTGCATTTACGTACCATGAAATCCAAGAAATAAGATGGCAGATCCTGAAACGTATAATAAAAAAGTAAAAACAGAAAATCAATTAGATTCGATCAAAGATTCGATCAGAAATCAAAATAAAATTATCTGTACAAACCTCTTTCTCCAGGTAGGTCAAGTGAATCATGTTTCCTAAAAAAAAGTAATTATGATGTTGACATATTAAATATTTAATGCAAATAAACAATAAACTAAAACAAATTTCTGAGCAATTCTCAAATGTCACCGGAAGGAAATTAAAAATATTATTTTTTTTTTGCTTCCAATCAACTGTAGTCAACCGCACTACAGGCTTTACGTTACATTAAAATCGAGCAAAGCTACTACGAGTATATTTTAACAAAAAGAAAAAATAGAAAATCACAAGCGTTCGAATGCTTCGGATCAGATTCTTTTATTTCCAATCAACTGTAGTCAACCGCACTACAGGCGTTACGTCTCCCTCATGGTGCTTAGGCGAGGGGGAGCGACCAGCTCCCCGGGATCAAAATATTTCGAGATCCCGCGCCGGGAATCGAACCCGGGACCACCGAAACCACAGTCAGTCGCTAAACCAACTGGGCTACGACGAGTCGTACTCTTTTTTTTCTTCTATTCTATACTATACTATAAATTCTATACATTTGGTGAATTAAACCGAAGACCGCAATTGGCGTAAAATTAGATTATGTCAACCTACGGCACCCCGGACCGCATAGAAAAATAAAAATGTATCAATGCCAATGTCTCTTACCCAGCAGCGACAGTGTAGTCCCTCCATCCAGCGACGACATGACTGTTCGAGACTGCTGGTCGGTACTCAAAAACGTTACACACTTATGTAGGACCTTGTGCTGGCCAATGACCGTCAGACACTAGACAAAATGAAATATATATTGTGAACATAATTTCGTGAAGACACAAGACTCATATAGTTACAAAACTCTAGCTGCAATTTATGGTCTGCAATTTGCAAATGATATTCGAATGGTGCAATTTTTTTGTTTTGTTTCCAATCAACTGTAGTCAACCGCACTACAGGCGTTACGTCCCCCTCCTGGTGCTTAGGCACTGTGCGAGGGAAACGACCAGTACCCCGGGATCGAAATTTTCGAAAGCCCGCGCCGGGAATCGAACACGGGACCGGCCAAAGTCACAGTCAGTCGCTAAACCAACTGCGCCACGACGAGTCGTACAATTTATGTTCAGCGATGGATCAAAATCAAAACCATATTTACTGACTAAAAATCTGGAATGAAGTTGGTCACATTGCATGAAGCCATAATATAATGAAATCATGGTCATCAATGGTTCATCAATAATGAAATCAATACCTCTGGGGATTTGGCGTTCAAATGGTAAACTATTGCAGGCACGGATAAGATGTGAACCACAAACAGCGTGACCAGGTTGTCCGAGAACTGCGCCGCAATCATAGGGCTGCAGAGAAATAAACAGAAATGAAACAATGGGACAACAACTATTTGAACAAGTCATGTTTAAAAGAATAAAACAAATTTGTGGTCCCAAAGATGCAACTCACCGGAAAGCTAGGTTGATGATTGCAGATAGCGCTGCGTGTTTTAAGCAAGGATTGGTTCGCGCTAGTCCTTTGAGCAGTAGGTGCTGATTAAAAATGTTACAAACACGGTGGGTGGGTATATTAAGTTTTTTTTATTAAAACATATATTTTTGTTTATTATTTTTGCCTTATTAGAAGAATCAGATGGGCAAACATTACCTGTAGTATTCGGTATAATCCTTTTGATACGAGATGACCCATTATGTTGGCGCAAAGCTGATTCAGAACGGGTTTGAGCTGATCGTCTAACATAAAATGACAACAACAATTTCATTGTTTGTTCGTTGTTCGTTGGCTCCATTTTTAATTTAATGAACTTCCGACTAATCGCACTCGTATACATCGTTATCACAAAATGGTTCAGCAGGAGAAAAGAAAAATAACATCTGGAAATACTCACTCGACTTGTTAGATAAAATCTTCCAAGCATTGGTTGAAGTAAAGATGACTAGGGTGTGAAGGTGCAACATTATAGGTTTTACGTCGTTTGGCGTATCCGGCTTTTTAAAAGAAATTACCACATGATAATTGAAATATCACGAGTAATAAATTAGAATGGATATTTTGAATGCATTTAAGTTTTTCGAAATCAAATTATTTTTAATATTTTCTGAAACATTTTACATTTTACCAGTAACCGGGATCACATAAACGAGTCCTCACCCAGGACCCTTGCACCACAAGTCTGTCAAAACCTGAGCTGCGGCAGGTCGCAACTTTTGATCTCCGATTTTTTAAAGTAATTTTTTTTTAAATCTGTGGCAACCAATATGGCAAACCAATATCATAAACTATATATTAGGACAAACATAAAATGGCTCCAAAAAAACCACCAAGAAAGATATTCAAATAGCAATTATGTTGTTCTTACCCTAAGCTGCTGCAAGTAACAGCAGCACTGCCAAAGAAGCACTTTGATTTGATGAATCCACTGCAGAGTGAGATCGTTGGAAAATGTAACTCCAACGTAGCAATACTGTCATTTGAAAACAAGGACAAAAAATCCTCATTTCGCTGCGCTAATTTTTCATTTCAACATATTCAACATTTCTTTTTTAATTTCATAAAATAAGTTGGCGGGATTGTTACAATTTATACTTAATAGCTAAGGACAATAATATAATAAAATTAAATGGTTAGGTAAGTGCACTAACTTTAACGTTGTCCATCTCCATGCTGTTTACAAGATGCCGAGATATATTTCGGAAACGCTAGAAAAGAAGTGAGTAGAAATAAATGCAGAATTACATTGACTGACTGACGAGCGAATAATACCCATTCACAACGAACTTGCACAGTGAACTTGGTATCTTCTTTGTTTTTCATTTGTCATTGCACGACTTACCTCTTCATCTATTTTGTCGTCGCAGATCGTGAAGAACTTTTTCAATACTTTATACATGTCTATCGCTAATAAAGGTAATGCATAAATTAGAGATGTAACATGGTTTAAAGTTTTTTTTATCTTCATTATAATTAAGATGACATTTTAATGTAAAGAATGATTGTTTTAAATGCAAAATACCGTAACTACATACAGCAATTATTGAAGTTCTAAATCATAATTTGTATTTGGTGATCGAAACCATAAGTTATCGCATTCTCGTCAGGTTGCTCGATCAGGTTAACCAGAAAACTTTAAATTTAGAAAAATGTCAAAATTCAAATTTGCAAAATTGTATGTATTGACCACATCTATATATTATTTTGCGAGTTCGCTATTTGTTTGTCTTCAAACCTCTTTATCAAATTTAATTTCTTCTCTTAGCTTAAATAACCTTTAAGATATTTCAGATTTTTTTGAAAAAAATTGTTTTTTCACCTTTAGTTTCTGTAACATTGAGCTCAAATGAAACACGCGACGAAATAAATTAAAATCGGATAAACCAGATTTAATTTCCTTACCCAAATTCGAACACGTTTTCGGCGAACACTCTTCGGGGAACATAGCATCCACTTCAGATCTAAGATTATCAATGGGGATGAGAATGTATAAAAATTTTAGCTCTTGCATCGAAAGAGTCACTATTAACTATTAACATTTATCTCTCTTTAAATTCGATAAATACCTGATTTCACGACCGAGTTTCCGTCGGACTAAGTAACCCCTTACAAGAGACTGAAATTAATAAAATGTTCTTGTGAATTGACAACTTAAACCAATTAAAGGCATGTATATGCCTAAATAACTATAGAAAAATCGCTTAAAACGACAAAATATTTAGAGACTAAATACATCTGAGGGCAGACAGTAAGATTTGACGATAATCAATTTTGAACAAGATAACAATTTAAAAAAAACTCCAACCTGGATACAAACGACGGCGACTTCTCGTTTCCGTTCCAGGGCTCGTTCTTCCCTGGCCTGTTTAGCCTTGTCCAGAAACTGGTCCTTCTTGGCTTCCGCCTTGCCGAACATGGTCGGATTCATGGAGATTCAAACGTCAAGAGACTCGCGAACGCTCGCCAACAAATGGCGCTGGGTCGTCACCGGTCAGAGAATTTGGCATCACGGTTCGGTGAACCTGCTACACATCTGCATTGGAAAATACAAAAAGGAAGGATCCGAATCATTGTGGTTCATACCATATCATTGTGGTACGATAAAAAAGCAATTATTTTGCGTTCATCTAAATTATTATCCATCTTGAGGTTTTACGATCACCTCCATATTGACCTATGAATTAAACTATTCAAAATTTATTTTTGATAAGCAAACACAATCTGCATCTGTCGCATCAACAGCGCCTGATTTGCATTTCGGACGATACGGCAAAACTGAGTCGATTTTATGAACTGCAACACAAACTGAAGTATGAAACGAGTTGATATCTCAAAGCACAAAAAGAAAAGAAATGTCGACGTCATTCTTCTTTCAAACAACAGTTAGTTGTGTGGTAATACGACAGCAGTCCCGTCAAAAACTAACACTTTAGATTAACATTAGAATAACATTTTTATGAGACATCGGGCCCGTTGTCGGGTTTTCACTAAGGCGAGGGAGTGGAATTGCATTAAGTCTTTGGAGGGACTGACTGTTCCACTCAATGACACTTCTGAGGAAGAAAGATAATTTAATAGCATACTTGTAGTTGGTTCATACGAAGTTTGTACGAGTGGCTCTGCTTCGCCTTTATGCCTTTAACGCAGTGAATAGCGCCAATGTCTGTCTGCGTTTAATTTGACGGTTCAGCGACTCGTTCCCACAGTTTAAATTAATTTTCAATTTGGGATATAACACTGTCACACCAGTCTTTTCCGATAGTAGAAGTTGACGAGGATATTAGGCCTAAGACCGTCACACGATTTCACAGCAATATAATCTCACCACATGGACAGTCGTCGTTGAAGATGACATGCGGGCGTCCACAATTGATTGCTCGAACAACACAAAACTGGAGAATTCTACGTTCCAATGCAACAAATTTAATTAAAATTGACCAGAAAAATTAGATAGATGTTTACCTTTCAGTGGAAGACTACAAGCATTGCCATTTATTAAACAAGCCGCTCTATGATGTCACCATATCAAGGAACATAGGTGGAGTACAAATGACTGTGGGGGCGCGTCACGCACTGGAAAAGTCAACTACAAGAAGCGTCAGATACGAAGACCTGGAACGTCATATACAAGAGGCGACACCGATTAGCCCGTCACTGTCAGGAAGCGACAAAGACAAAAGCGTCACTGACCGGAGACGTCACGCACAGGAGACGTCAGAGACGAGACATGTCAGAGACGAAAAACGCTAACTTTGGCAATTCCCTAACAATAAATCCCTCCCTCCCATTCAGCAGGTTAGGTTAGGTTAAGACCCGACATTCTATGTTCACCGCATTGTACCTCATTTGAGGGAGTACACCGAACTCTTGGAACAGCTAGTTATCTGGTATCTGACGTCTCCGGCCCGTGACGTTTTATTAGTTGACGTCTCCCATCCGTGACTGTTTTGTATCTGACGTCTCCAATCCGTGACAATTCTCATTGGTGACTTTTCTCATGTGTGACAGCGATCCATGACTGTTTTGACGGTCTTGGCAATTTAAGGTGCTGCTGTTATGGCGTATTCAACATTTTCCGTTTGCTTTAAGCGGCTCATCTGCTAAGTATTACGCTTAGCAGATGAACTAACTGCCACAATTGGCTGAGACAAGGTATTGGACAATGAAAGCTAGATAGATTCTATTTTACAATTACAAATTTTACCCGCAAGCAGCCCTCAAGAGAGGGGCCTATGGCGGGGTCGAAAGACCAGTTGAGGACAGAAATGGGTTTATTTAAAAAGCTCTGGACTTGAGGCTCTGTCAGGTCATTCCACTGTCTACACCCTCTAGGGAAATAGGAGCCAAAATATGACGCAGATGTACATTGAAGCTTGTTCACCATTCTAGTGTGGCCCATTATTCTACTTCTATTACATTAATGATATATGTGAAGTAGTAGGCTCCAATATAACACTATATGCTGACGATACAATGTTATACAGGGAAATCAAAGGTGATCAGGACTCAGATCGAAGAACTTCAAAAGGATCTCGATTCCCTGGCTAGGTGGTGTAAAGAGTG
The DNA here is from genome assembly GCA_034698785.1 of Mycogona germanica. NCBI lineage: Eukaryota > Metazoa > Arthropoda > Diplopoda > Chordeumatida > Chordeumatidae > Mycogona > Mycogona germanica. Next base: position 100 of record JAQGBY010007262.1, on the reverse strand, counting down.
GCAACTGCAACTTAATGTTGACAAATGTTGCATTATGCATGCATCCAGATCTAGGGATCCTCTGCTTTACGACTACTCACTTTCTGGGAAACCTCTCTTG
>JAQGBY010007261.1:0-11984 GCA_034698785.1 Mycogona germanica | reverse complement strand
TGTCAACAGTGTCTTAACCGTTATCCCCTTTTTTAAACTGGGAGGGGGTGGTAGTAAGATGAACTCATGCCCCCCCCCTGCCGAGGTCAACGGCCGTGCTGTACGACTGTTATATTCTACTCGTGTCAATGCCTCCCGACGCCACATTCGGCAAGTAGTTTGGCCCTGAATTATGAAATCGTGGTTTTTATGACCTGTAAATGGCCGTTTCAGTGTGTTTATTTTAGCGAAAAAGAAGGAATTCTAAATACTTCTTCTCACGAAATCAAATTCATCAGCAAGAAATAAATTAAATTTGCGACGATTGAAAACGGAAATATGTAGGTATATCGTCGTACTGCGACTGACTGTGGCTCGGCAGTCCCGGGTTCGATTCCCGGCGCGGGCTTTCGAAAATTTCGATCTCGGGGTACCATCGCGCATAGCGCCTAAGCACCATGAGGGGCACACAACGCCTGTAGTGTGGTTGACTAAGCTACAGCCAAATACGACAGATAAAACTATCCGTACATGCAGTGTCACCTACAGGAATTCGTGGAGCCGCATACCGATATAGTGTATAAAATACAATAGATCAGTTGTATAGTTGATTTGTTGACAAGTTGATTTGGCAGCTCCTCATTTATCAATTTGCATAAATATTAAGTCATCCAATGATAACACGCACCCATCGTCAACTTCTATCAAATATTCCCTCTATAAAAGTCTGTCTGGATGTCTAGTTAAAATGGGACTATCAATGCTAATAAGAACCTCAGTGGAACTCAAGATATGAGCAGATAATAAAAACTTTTTATATATCTTCCAGTGAGATATAATGTAAATTGTTATTAATAAAAATATTTACATGTACAAAAGTTATGATATCGCGAGATGACAATTCGATGAACATGGTTGGTGACTGCACTGTGTCCGAGGTACTTAAAAGTTGAAGAATCGTGAAATGCCCGAGCTAGGCGCCCGACCATCTTCAGGGGCGAATCAGACTGCGCCGTGATCCGCTTCTATCCAACGTCTGCTTCACTTTGTCGGCATTTTTGAAAAGCTTTGGCTTTCGAAAGCATCAACAGTTTGACTTGTCAAAATTACATTTTTGCCCATAGCTTATTTTTTTTTTAATCGACTCACACCACTCTGGGTTTCGCCGCTTCATTTGTTGGCACGAATATTTATTGGGGAACAACCAAGTGCTCCATCGAGACAAGGGGCAAGTGTCAACAGCGCAACGCAACAATAATTGTATTTCAAAACACAAAAATTAAAATTAAAAATATCATTAAAATAAATATCTTCCTCTTCAATTTCTTGATTTTTACAGTCCTACTCTTAGCTGCAGCGTATCACTGTCAAAGAGAACCTGTGAAAAACTTGCCAAATATCGTTGGCACATACATAGTGATGCAAGATTGTGAGATTGGGGCGGATCATTTATTTGGGTGGCACTCACTTGTGCTGTAATGGGGACAGCATACCCAGTGACAGCAAAGACAACAAGTGATACACTGCCAGGACATGCAAAATGTGAAATATAGGAGGATTATCTCGAAACATGATGAAATGTAATGGGTGTGGGTAGGGGCAGGGGGTGGGGTCCTCGTTTGATTCCCATTGCCCATGTACATATTATTTCGCGCAACTAGTTAATTTCCGGTGCAGCACTAGCTACGTTGAGACTACGTACTTGCCACAAATAGGAACCCATAAAGAGAATTTTTCTGTGCCCTGTTGGCGAGACTGGCGTGAGAATGGGGATAGACATTATATCAATAACATAAAACTTTACGCTGATAATACAATACAATGTTGTACAGGGGCATAAAATGTGACCGAGACTTAGTTGAAATACAGAAAGATTTAGATGCTGTAACCACTTGGTGTAAGAAATGGCAGCTGCAACTCAATGTTGACAAGTGTTGCATTATGCATGCTTCCAGATCAAGAAATCTCTGTGTATGCATATCTGGGGAGCCTCTCAAAGTACTAGTTCTTGGGTCTGCAAATGACTCCTAACCTATCCTGGAAAAACCAAATACAAAAGGTGACTGGTGCAGGGAATGCTAGGCTTAGGTTTGTCCAAAGTGTTTTGAAGGGGTGTCCAAGTAATGTTAAGTCAGTGGCCTACTTTTCTTTGGTCAGACCTTTGCTTGAATACTGTATTTCTGCCTGGGATCCTCACCATGTGGGGCTCATAGGCGAACTTGAGATGGTCCAAAAAAGAGCTGCTAGACTAGAAAAACGAGAGGATAGTGTGACGGTCATGTTGTCAATATTGGGATGGGAAGCGCTAGAGGATCGTAGACAAGCGCCCAATATTGGGCTTATGGTTCGTATTCTAAAGGATTGATTGTAATGTCAAAATTGGGAAAATTGTGAGACAGGCTCCTACAAAATGTAGAAGAATATGCTAAAATGGTTGAGGAACTGCATTGTCAATGTGACTCATACTTCAGCTCCTATTTTGCCAGGGTGGCTGTTGCCAGATGGATCAAGTTTAGAGGAATGTAAGACATGTCATAACCCTGTTGCGACTGACTGTGACTTGTAGTGTGTTGGGACCACTTCTGTTCCTGTTATACATTAATGATATATGTGAAGTAGCAGGCTCCAACATAAAACTATTATAATATTGTTTTATCATCTTTGAGTGCTTGGTTTATTATTGAGTGTTAGTTTTATCACCTTTGAGTTAAAACTAACACTCAATAATGTCCTGATCAAAGGTTATCAGGACTCAGAAGAACTTCAAAAAGATCTCGATTCACTGGCTAAGTGGTGTAAAGAATGGCAACTGCAACTTAATGTTGACAAGTGTTGCATTAAGCATGCATCCATATCTAGGGATCCTCTGCTTTATGAATACCCATTTCTGGGGAACCTCTCTTGGTTGTCCAACAGTATAAATATCTGGGTTTGCAGATGACCCCACAATTATCTTGGAAACCCCAAATTCAAAAGATGATTGGTGCAGTGAACGCTGAATTGGACTTATTCAAAACGTGTTGAAAGGGTGTCCAAGTACGGTTAAGTCAGTGACCTACTTTTCCTTGGTTCGAACCCTGCTTGAGTAATGCAGTTCCATTTGGGATCCTCACCATGTGGGGCTTGTAGGGGAAATTGAAATGGCTCAGTGAAGAACTCTACACTTTTTTAGCTGTAGATTTGGAAGAACTGACAGTGTCACAGACATGCTGTCAATATTAGGATGAGAAACGTTGGAAGGAGATCAGTTTAAAGTTCATAGCCTTTTGATATAAATCGACGGACTGTGGTTCGGCGGTCCCGGGTTCGATTCCCGGCGCGGGCTCTCGATTATTCGACCCCGGGGTACTGGTGAAAATGTGCCTCTCACATAGTGCCTAAGCACTGAGAAGGGTACAGAATCTTCCTGTTGTGATATACACTTCAGTAAATAAATAAAAATCCATTTCTATCCCCAACTGGTCTTTTGACCCCCGCCATAGGTCCCTCTCTTGGGGGCTAGCGGGTAAAATTTGTAATTGTAATCCCAAAGTAGTTTAGTTGTAGTAAAACTAGCTAGTAAAATTCCCCGTTATTTCTATGTTACGGTAATACACTTATTCATGAATTCACCATATGTAACGGCATTGTGCTTGATTGAGTTTATGTTGAAATCCGATTAGATCGCGATGGCCTTCTTCACTTCCGTTTGCATTCTAAGATTATCAGTTGACGCATTTAAAATTGACCAAGGCAGGTACCAATAGGCAATGAATCCAATGATTATCTGTTTACGATGAACATCGGCGATGATCCAACAAATTCAAGAAACATGTGGGTTTGTAAACTTGGGGATGAAGAGAAGACCATTTTCGCACGTCGCAATTGTCAGTCAGTCGTCACCACCGTCATGCACATACTGTAAGTGGCAGCGGACACGCGTCGGGTCCACGAGGCCCGGGACCCCTGGAGACTATATAGGTGGTGCGTAAGCGAAGCACGTGGGCGAGCGAGGCATAGTGTTGACATAGGCCGTTGCCAAGCAACGCCTCAATAAATTCCGCCTGACGCGCGCGAGTCGGGGACAAGTGCTGGAGCCGCCATTCAATATTCGAACTATTTATCGATGGGGGAAGGGGGATTGGATTTCAGACAAAGTCGTGGCAATGTGTTAACAACTTCTCGTCCCAGCTAACCAACTCACAACTCATCTCACTTAATTTGTCTTGTGCCCAGTGTCCTCCTGGTCAGCCTTTCTATACATGTGCAGTGCAATGCAATGCAGGCGTGTCACAGTGAGCCAGCTCTATGAATGAGAACCGGACTGAATAAACTGGAGATAAAAATAAACACCCTACCCACTGACGTCACCGTCAAATAGGGAATGGGCATTTAACTTTATTTCGCTTCCATCACCAAACTGAAATTGCGTAGCCCAATGAAGCTCGGCACCAAACAATACGACAAGTGTGCCTCAAATGTAGGCGGATGGACTGCAGCGAGCGTGTTCCGACTGCAGTCGATCCAAGTCCATCTATAAATAGAATAAAGGTCGAACAACTCTCGCCCAGCAACTCCCGATGGCTCCTGCCAACACTAGATGTCGCGACCGAACGGCAATTGATAACGACTAGCGACACCAATCTACCTTGACTACACAATGCGGTAGATTCGGCCAAGAAAAGAAGAAAAAAACCCCTAGACACAAGTTGGTTGTGAGCAAACTGAGCATGAACTTTCCATTCATTATTATCCGAAACGGCAGGTGCTCGTGCAGGCGCGATGACGTAGTCGATTAAAGACTGTTCACTCAACCGGACACACAAAGCCAAAAACAACATGGCCATATCTTCCCGAGATCCAGTGGACACTGGCACGTATGATTTAAAAAATCTCGACGATCCTCTCTTTCCCATAGGTGGCGCGCCGGAGGTCCACTGCACTGTGGCGACCACCAGGGGGCGACCTGGCAATTTTGCCTAACCTAGAAAAGGGATATTTAACGTGTCCTAGCTGATATCATACAGGCACGGGTCACGATTTACTTCCTTTCCGAAGGAAGGCGTGCGAACTGCGAAGGAATATCTCTCGTCCGAAAAATTCCGAAGGTGTCGGCAGGAATCGAAACCGCGATATGGGCATTGAAGGCAAGCAAGGTACGCGAGGCGAGTCTCAGTAGGATATGAAACTTATCGAACTGGCTCGTACGGTGCAAGTTATCATATGCTTTCGAGAATATGTCAAGATTGCTAGCGACACAAGCAAATTGGATACTCAGGAATGATGTTTTGGCCGCTCATCCAATATTGGATTGTTTTTATCTAGCTCAGCAATCAGTCGGTGAATGACGTCAGTGATTTTATAACTGTCGATATAACTCGGCCCGAAATAAGTTGGAGACAAAATTTGCAAGACTCGCGACTGGAGAAAATCACATTGAAATTACACACCCGAAAAATAAAAACTCGGGTTTGTTAGATGAACACAATAAAGCCTCCAAAAAATGAGGGACCTGAGATACGAAACTTGAAACACAAGAGACAAAACCAACCTGTCCAACCAAAGAGTACAGGTACTTGTGACGTCACGCGTAATGGCTGATTCGTCATCCCGAAGAGACAAAGATACAAGAATCAATTGAAGTACATGACATGCAAGTCAGATTCACTTCATCTACGCGCACAAGAAAAGTAGCGCTGTACACGCACAATGTACGAGCATATACAGAACGCAGCCCAATATTAATCAGAAAGATTCATGTACAATGCAATTAGATTTTCTTGTGGTTCGCCTAACAAGCAACCCAGTCGTTTTCGTTGTCGCATCCGACTTGGAAACATGAAAACCATCCGGGCATTTAAATATAGTCAATAGATCTTCCAACACCAGTAGTTACTGCTCTAAGTACGCTTATAGAACGAGACGATAGTGAGGCCGCCTTTGGGTAAATCGAAGTGATCCCTAATCACCAATCTTGTTTAGAAATCTATGAAGTTATTCAATGCAATGGCAAAGAGAAGAGATGAGTAGAGAGGCGAGCAAGCACTGACGGCAGTTAGGACACCCCAACCGAAAGAGAGAGGGATGGGGGGGGATAAATATTTATAGATCTCATATAATTTCTTTATTTACGATTTGTTATTTACGATGAGTTATTTCAGCACAAAGAGCGCAATTTGAAAAAAATATCCTTAAATAGAATGTTTTTGTGTGCTAGAGGTGCAGAGAGCGTACGATTTCTGAACAAAATACATAAAAGTGGTAATAAAATGGCGTGAAGCACAATTTTTTAAAACTTAAAAATTAAATCTTATGCAATATAGGCACTAAAAGTTTCTACAATACAATTAATGAGAATTTATAACTAGTGGCTTAGTTTTATCTGCACGAAGTAAATATTTTTTTAAATCCTTTGAAATTTTTAAAATTTTTAAAATTTTTTAGTGGTATATTTTTAGGGCATGATAGTGATATTTGGTGGTGCTAAAAGATTCATCAATTATTTAAAATTTATAATTAATGTTTGAGTTACACCTATGCGGCGCAAATTTTTTAAACGAAATGCTGTCCCGAATCCGCTGTTCTGATTACACGAAACTGATTACGAAATTGCGCGAAGCGCAAATTTTTTTAAAACAAGACATGCAAACATGGTATTTTTGGGCAAGATAAATTGCAAGTGGTATTTAGTGGTGATAAAAGTTTCCTCAGTTATTAACAGGTCTGACAATTTCTTTTAAAATCCAGGTTCTTGAAACTAATGAATTTTGAGGACGATGTCTTAAGGACAATGAAAGCTATATATATATATAGCTTTCATTGTATATATATAGCAGTGTAATGATTTTTGTTTAAAATTTTGGAGAAAGAGCTTATTTGACGTGTAAAAAAATATGCGAAAATTTACAGGAAAAGGGTTGTGAGATTGGATGAACCCATGGTTTATAAAATACTGTGTAACGATAAATTCTGTAATTGTAAACAAATTAAATATGCGCGAAGCACAATTTTGTTAAAGTTAAATCATCTTTATCTACATTTGCTCTATAACTTTCGTTTATAACACTTGAAGCGAGAGAAATCATTCAAACGCCAGAAACGATCAAGGCGACCCCCCCCCCAGGTGGTCAGCAAATGCCAGCTGCAGGGGGTCCAAAGAAGCAGAGGGTTGAATCCCCCCCACGACAAATCAGACATTGGTACGACCCGTCGTAGCTCAGTTGGTTAAGCGACGGACTGTGGTTCGGCGGTCCCGGGTTCGATTCCCGGCGCGGGCTTCGGCTCGGGGTACTGGTGAAAATGTGCTAGTGCCTAAGCACTGAGAGGGGTACAGAATCTTCCTGTTGTGACACGTCACTTCAGTGAATAAAAAAAAATCGAACACTGGACTGCCCACGACCAATTTTCGAGATTAAAATGTTCAGCACCGATGGGTAAGATGCAAATGCAGTTCAAGAAGGTTAACGATAATTTCGAGTGATTCCACGAACCTGGCAATTTTCTTATGCATCCGATAATGCTGAAGAATTATACATTTCAATGAGAGCCCATGAACGGACAGGACGCCAAATATAACAAACTAGAGTCTACAACTACATAATATTCTGTAAATGAAACTTATTTGACAGTTTGCAGTTTAACAGCAATAAGCGCGAGAACTTACGGTGCTCAGACCATCCGTAGCGGAAGTGCTTCATAAATATTCAAATAGATATAGCACAAGTTTAAATTCGCTTTCAAATAGTGAGTTTAATTCATTCACTTATCAGCAGCCATCACCAATCATTCAAGACAATCTCCACGACTTTGACTAAAAGGGGCCAATCGAAGGTTATCTGATCAGCGTAGCGAAACTGAATATCGAAACTGGACGAGAGAAAACTAGACTCCCAACCCCTAACTCAACCGAATTAACCATGAACCACCGAAATAGTAGCCGACCTACAACAATATAAATTCGAGCGAGAGACTGGAGAAGATCGCGCCATGGGAGTTCGACAGGGGAGTCGAGGTGGTTCGGATGAAAGATAATTCGTAAAGAAATCCCCCCAAGAAAAGCAATCATAAATTAGCGGGTGGTTTGGCAGGGACGACTGCCGAATACGAGAACTACCCCCTCGATCTTGGACCATGTTCGTACGTCTATATTGCGAACGACCGGACACAGCCCCAAGTTTACACACTGAATACGGACCCCCCGCGCTCTTACCAGAACTCGGAATCTGTCCCGCGTTAATAATTACGTGAGCGGGGGGCAGAGGTCAAAAGAATTGCGTTTAAACAATCTCCCGCAGACAGGTGCATGGAGAGGAAATTGACACACTCCGCACCTGAGCCTCGTCGTACATTGTAACAGAACGCGTACGCGACCTGAAATAATAGGACGAGTACAATTGTGGCAGGCGAACTTGAGAAATCGAATTGGAAACGTTTACGCGACCCTGCAGTGTTCCTCCCAGGGATCTTTATTGAGATCTTTCCACGAAACGAATTTCTCCAGCGTATCCATTGGGATTGAGATTGTAATCTTCTGACACTTTTATCGGAATTTCGCATTCTAGCACTCTGACTCATTCCAGTCCCACAACCCCAAAACTAATAGAATGAAATTTTTGAGTAACCGGGGGAAAAAAAGGGAAATTAGGGGTCATCCAAACTTACTGCGAACGCACGGTGAACCAACGATTCTCTCCAGGCACGTACTTACCTAATAAAAATACAAAGAGAAAACAAAAATATATATTAATTTTGATTGGAAAACACGTGCATCAAAAATAGACATCTGACCAATTTGATAATTTATTAATTAAAAGGGCGACCGGCAAAAAACAAACCCAGAGTATATTTTGTCATAACTTTGAGAAATGTTTTCATGACTCTTCTGAAACTTGGCACAGACGTTAATCAACATGTTGTTTTCAAATTCCCCGATTACGACGTCCATTTAATTAATTTTCAATAACTCATTCGTTTCGGTATGGCGTTCAATAAAGAAGATTGAACCGTTACGTCACATCGTGGGAAATAAATGAAAAATCACAATGCTATGTGATTTTTAAAAGAGTATTCAGAGAGAAAAGTATGGTCAAGGGGTGATTTGGACAATCGTAAGATAAACGAAATTGGTTTGCGAAACATCGTTCGATTTTGTTTAATCGGTACCATTTTGGAGCGCCCAAATTAAATAGTCGTAATGCAGCAGCGCGCCCTGTGTCTGGGGAATTTGAAAACATTCAAGCGAATCGGTCAACATTTCGCGATGATATAACAAATCATAATTTGTATTTCCTTTTTTTATGCATGTATAATTTGAAAGAAATATCAGCTGATACAAGATATATCACTGTACACGACAAATAAAAAACTCTAAGTAACCAAATTACCTTAGCCGTTAACAACGCATAGTGCTAATCTATAATTGTCAGATTTTCTCTTTTAAAATTTTGATTTTCAACTTTTCACAATGTTGGCAAGCTTTCCCCCAAACGATTAAATGTCGTTAAATAAATGGAGTCGAATATATTTTTTCAATAAACCATTTCGCTTGAAAGCAATGATGACAACTTCCATTTCACGACGAAAACGAAACATTTTATAGAAGGAGTCAGTCATGATCATGTAGCATTTTTTGCATCATTGCATTCTGTTACACAAATAGCATGAATTGTGACCATGTGTAAAGCAAAACGAGGCAATCAGAATTTTAAAAAACTGATTTATCACTAACTATATACAGACAACATCCTATACCTCTTAACTTCATCGCTCAAACCCCAGTTTCACACGATTTTTTTTTGTTCCAATCAACTGTAGTCAACCGCACTACAGGCGCTCTGTACCCCTCATGGTGCTAAGGCACTATACGAAGGGCACGTCCAGTAGTATCCCGGGATCGAAATTTTCGAGAGCCCGTGCCGGGAATCGAATCCGGAACCACCGAGCCCCAGTCAGTTGCTATACCGACTGGGCTACGACGAGTCGTACAACGTCAGTTCGTTTCTCTAGATCCAGTAAACTGTAAAACCACCCTTTGTTAAATAAAAATGAACTCTAGCTCCTTGCACCACAACCAGCGTAAAAGCACAAAGCGCAAGTTCACCAAACCAAATCCACGCCTAGCTCTCATCACCCGATGACGATCATTCGTTATCATTCCAATACCCCATATTTACTAACCCGTCAACTCTGCCTAATCTTGACGCGTGACCCCCGGGGTTCCTAGCCGATTCGGGAGCATAATTATCTATCGAAAACTGGAAAGGAAATCGCGCGTGTATCCAAGATATTCGCGGCAAGTTCCCTATCTAAAGAGCCCTAGTTAAATGAAGACACAAAGCTAGATAGTATATTTAAAAATATATATTTATATATATCCGAAACAGCTTGTACTTCTGCACTTTTTATTGAGCCCTAGTTATTCTATGTTTCCAAATAAATGATAAATGATCATGATTCTTTTTCGGGCAATATTCGAGGAGTGAGTGTGGACTGCAGAGGACCGAGAAGGAGGATTGACGGGATCGTGACACTTGAGAGGTCGAATCTGTTTACGTCTTGACCAGTGAAGGCGGTTGGAGCGGATTGCTGGAACTAATGAAAATTGAGAATCATATTTGCACGCTGGGAGACAATAACAGCTACCCAAAGTGCGTGACCAGATTATAAATGGTTTGTTTTTGGGGGAAAAGTTCAGTTGTTAGCTGTTCGCGGCGCGGACCACCATTTGTCCACCGTTGGCCTCGCCAGCTCTTTCATCCATTCGGCAAACCAAAAACCAAACTAATCTCAAACAGGGTGCTGGCAACACACACTCGGTCGAAACGAGGAAATTTGGCTATCTAGAAGCTGGTCGCTGGGTACATACACGTACGAGTACATGGTCGTCGTCATCAGAGTGTGTAACCTACACACACATGGCACTGGCGTAGGCCCGCAGCCACAAGTAGGTCAACTTAAGCGTCTCCGGCAAAAGCACTGGGCGAACGAGGCAGCCATGAAACACATTCGACCACCAACCACCAATGGCGCCGTCGCCGCCATTTTCGATCAAAGGTGACGTAGGTAGTAGTAGGACAAAGAATGCTGGTGGTGGTGGTAGTGGTGAGGAGGAACCATTATAGTTCCTACTCTTCACGGCGTGACTTGAGCAAGAACATGATCGTCAAAATTAAACAAACATTCTTCTTCTTTTTCCGTATGCTGATGGCGAGACAAAGAGGGGCCAAAGGGGGACGAAGGGGAGGAGGAGGAGGTGATGGTTGCGTGGGATCTTACCCATTGCAGCATCCACATCCGTCAGCCCACCTGTCACTTCCCAATATCAAGTCTTCATTAAAAGTTAATCTCACCAATTGAGAGAAAAAAAATAAGGTTAAGGAAAATAGGGCACCATAAAAAACAAACATCCGGCGCCTAAAATAAAGCGTGACCTCTGTGCCGAACTCACCAGAATCGTATTTCAAGTTTTCATATGTTGAATTTTAAAATCTGACGCTGCCAGCTCGAAACTAGCCAGGCTATTAAGCAGCAAGAGCTTTTCGGCCAGGGGACATTCTTAATGTCGTTAGAATGCAATTTTACATGGTGTCTGTCCCGTATTCGTTCGCCTAAATTTTATTTTAATTACAGAGTATTTGTTCCACTTTCTTCAGCTCGAAACTTCCAGCTATGCTGGGTCAACCATATTGGACATTTATAATTATTATTTTCAAATAACCTTTGACCGTGCTCCAATTCCAGTGTTTGCAAACGCTTGACATTGGCTTGTCCGTGAGTCAGTCCACATCATTATTTTGAGAAACCGCATTAAAATTTCGGAACAAAATGATGCGGCTGGGACCGGTCCTTATCCGAGTCTATGTTCTCGAGTGCCCAAGTCCTTTTCCGAACATGGAGGACTGACTGCCCTAGAACCTTCACATTATATTAATTTCGATTAATCTTAAATCTTATACTATAAAACAAAGAATTGGATTTTGGTGTGCAGAGCAAAATTTCAGAACGGCTCAATGAAATCGCATAAAAAT
>JAQGBY010007260.1:0-11984 GCA_034698785.1 Mycogona germanica | reverse complement strand
GCGCATATTCGAAAACCTTATAATTTCCCCCTACAACAGAGCCAAGCATGGCAAATCTTGTAAGTAACAGTTGATCAGTTATGTTGTTAACAGTTTAAAGCGAAATGATGACAGTTTAGAGTTAACAGTTTAGAGCATTATTTACTCAGAACGACATTAAAAAACATGTTTGTTAAGGATGTTCACCGTTGATTGAACATCTTAAAAAACCCCAGGTAGGTGACCTGGAAATTTTGCCTAACTTAGGCTGCCTAGGAAAGGGATCTTTAACATCCCCATATCGTATAGGTACGGGTCATGATTTGACTTCAATTCCGAAAGAAGGTCACAACGATAAGACACACAAAAAACGTATTAAGCAGCTTTTTATTCCTTCAGATTTATTTTATCAGTAGATTTAATTTTTTATGTGATCTATGCATATTTTAAATGAGTGAATATGCCGTAATTAAAGCTAGCATTTACCTCGGGGTCATCCAGAAGAAGATGCTGCATCCATCCGGTATTTCGTGGCTCGCTGAACATGACCGCCTTGACGGTGGGACAGGCCAGAGCCCAGCTGAGCAGCAGCGAGAGCGCGTAGTGAACCACTTGACCACGTCCGCCCACGCCAATCTTGTAGTGACACGCGTCATTTGGTCGTCCGGCGTCGTACAGGATGCTAACCAGACGCTCAGTCACCAGCGACACATCCGACATGATGCCGAGCATTATCTGTAGACGGATAACACAATGTGCCAGATAAGAGCGAGTAACACGTGATGACTAAGTTAAAATCATGCGACCACAAATTACAATTACATGCTCGATTTCCTCAATCACTGATCCATATGACAATCGTCCCCCTCTCACCACCTCACCAAAACGTCACAATAGAAAACAGAACTTGCACAGTTGAAAACGTTCGTCCCCCTTTCGCTTACCCGATTTAGTTTGGGCAGTGACGGACACTCGTTCACCATCTTCTTCTGTTTCTTGGATTTCTTTTTGGGCGCTGACATGGACGAGCAGATTCCGCTCAGCGACACGTTGTTAGCACTCAGTTCTGACGTCATACTTCCCGAGCGGGAAACGCTGCCATCTACCATTTCTACACCCAGCTGATAGATGAGCTTCATGAGGAAGGCCAGACAATCCTGATTCCACTGGAGAAACCGAGAAAAATATTTAAATTCGGATTACCACACTTGTAAACAATAGCAGATCACCAGCATATGCACAAATCGTAAACCTGCAATAAACACGCACTCATGTTTGCTTCACTAGCAGAATAAAAATTGAGTGAATTTATATTCGTATTATCTTGTTGGCGCATAATTACCTCGCTCCATATCCCCTGATCTTGCTTTTGCAGAATTCCCGAAATGAAGATGTCGTAGAGATGCCTCAACCCGCCCTTGGAGACGAACTGAAAAATGCAAATGTCAATAACTGGTCACCACTGAATCATTTCATTCATACTCATGGTGTGATTGTTGAATGAGGCGATAGAAATTTACCTGCGCAGCCCAAGAGTTTTCCTTCGCCACCTGTCGATTGGAGCCCTGCTGATGACGCGCTTTCGAATCCGACTGGCCGTGCTCTCTGGCCTGGTTGTTGATGATTGGTCCTGGCTTCTCAGATTTGGCGAGCGACTCTATAATCTGCAGCGAGTACATGAGCTTGTGCGGCGTCTGCGGGTCCAGTAACTTCCGGGGCACCTCAGGATGCGTGCTGGAATCGGAAACGCCATCACTGCCGTCCTGCAAGAAATAAAACACCGGTACAAACATTAGTTGAAAGTATGGCGTCATAAGGATGTTTATATATTGAGCTAATCGCGTATATTAGCTCAATTAGTGGGCGCACATTTTTGCCAATGCCCAGGGATATCGAATAAAAATCGCAATCGGAATCAAAATCAGGACCGTCACACCCACAAGTATGTTTCAACCAAACCGAGCTCCGACGCAACTGTGTCAGTCACCAATTAACTAACCTCTTGGTCGAGAGCTTCGAGGGCACTGAGAATAGCAGGACAGGTCGGCAACACCATGAGGATCTCCCACACTCTCCATGACAGCAGGTGACCTTTCGTGTGTAGAATCGGATTCTGCATGAACAAAACACAGGCATAAAAAATAAATAAGGACACTGATCTGGTAGTCAATAAAAAATTTGGAAATGCCTGTTGTGCACTGATTAAAAATAGCGACGCACCCCTCCTCGACCGACAGCCTTCAGTTCGCCCAGCTGCTGGATTAGATGAAAGAGCTGCTCGAAGTAAACGGGCTGCAGGAGCAGTACGGACGGCAATTTCTCCTGTGGCGGTGGTGGCAGCGCCGAAGCCGGTTCAAGGTCATCACGTTTCCTCTGCGGTCGCGGAGCTCCCACAGACACGAAAGCCAGCTGCCAGAGAGTGATAGAACGTTAAAGTCGGTTTTCCCGGACGACCTACGTTTATCGAAACCCAGAGGGCGAGATCATCTGGCGATACGTCACCTGCATATCCTTGAAACCCAGTTCGGCCAGGGTGCGCTCGTCCAAGTCGGTGGTGAGCTCCTGGCCCTGGGTGATGAGCCGGATGGGTCCGTTGGTAAGCATGGCACCTAGGATGGGACCGAGTACGGAGGGTGGTGACGGATCCGACTGGGGCGTCTCGCCACGCGCAGACGACGAGTCAATGCTACTGCTACAGCTACTACTGCTACTGCTGCTGCAATCCTGCGATGGTTCGCTCTCCTTTTAGTCGACAAAATAAAAATATTATAATTCGCTTAGTGACTGTCGGGGGGAAAAGTATTCCGGGCACAGCAAGTGCTTATTCGTGGATAAGAATCTACTGTGAATTATTTACCTGAGGCCGAGTTCTCAATCGATGCTGCTGTTGGAACAGTTCCCACCAGTGCGTAATCTCAGCTCGCAAATCCGCTACGCAGTCCGTGCTGCTCAGGTCCAGGACAACCTTGACGACACAAAAAGAAGCATATATTAGTTTAGTCGATTATGCTACGAGTTCGAACTGACCAAATCTAATATAATAAAAATTCAATGCAAAAAGAAATCTTTTGTTACTTTACCAGTTTTAAGACGGTTCCTCAATAATAAATATAATTATTCAAAATAGTGAATAAAGCGAGAGAAGATTCTGTATCCCTATTCGACTCTTCTATTCGGAGAGCACAGAATACTCCAGGATTGAGTAAATGAGAGCCCGCGCCAAGAATCAAGCCCAGGTCCCGACGTACCACAACCCGAAACTGAGATGGGTAGTACACTCAGAAATTCTTGTATCGCTGAATTACCAATAAATGCACTTTTGAGAAAGCCGAGCAATAACAACCTTTTCGGTAATTCCAGCTGGTTGGCACACGACCCGAATAGGTACGGACTGACGATCGATCATTGGCTGGTGGCTGATGATTCCTTTTCCCTTCAGGCGCCACATACGCAGGTGATACGCATACCTACCAACAGAAGAACATCAATTAGAAGCACATTGAGGGAACGTGTGTGACGACAACATTAAGGGAACAGAATTTATCGTAGACAAACCTCCTTTGAAAAGTCTCCAGGTGGGTCTTCAGTAAGAGAAGCGCCCGTTGTATCACAATGAGACTAGATTCTTGGCCCTTTACAAAAAATAAAAACCAGTAGAAAGATACTTGAGCAAACTTGTGAGTCAAATTTGTGATTCGAGTAATACATGTGCAGTGGTTACGATTTGGAAGATACCGAATCAATTGCACAGAGGAGCGAATACATCTTCACTGACCTGTTCCAAGTTGGGAATGACCGTAGCCAAACTGGTCATGCATTTCTGAATGAATTCCTCCTCCATTTCAAGTGTTCTGGGTTGACCTAGGACGGAAAAAATACATATCCATTACACTCAATTTCCTTCTAAATTTTAAGTGCCGTGACAATTGAATTCATTGTCGAAGGTGGAAAAGGAGAATTGCCGGCAAGGACTTCCAGCTGGATTGATACATACCGCTGATATAGTAGTTGTTTAAATACTGAATGGCTGCCATGCTCACGTCGGTGCTCTGTGCACGAAGAGCAATTCCCCACAGTTGATCGATTCCATGCAGCTGAAACAAGAAATAGCATTATAAATAAAAAAGTAAATCCCCCAAACCCACATTAAATG
Organism: Mycogona germanica; assembly: GCA_034698785.1. Lineage (NCBI taxonomy): Eukaryota > Metazoa > Arthropoda > Diplopoda > Chordeumatida > Chordeumatidae > Mycogona > Mycogona germanica. Next base: position 7,852 of record JAQGBY010007260.1, on the reverse strand, counting down.
TCGACCATCAATCACTCCACATTTTAAAGGAGTAGCCAAATAAATGGAACAGCAACTCACCAGTCCGGCGCTGACCTGCTCGATGTCTCCTGAAAGCCTGGTGATATTGCTTAGTTGTTGCAGCAGATTCAGCGACGTCATACTAGATGTCTCTGGTTGAAGCAAAGGCAGCTGTAAGAGGATACATTGAACGGGAATTAAATTAGCAGAAATTAGAAGGAATTACAATTTCTTTTCTCCAATTAACTGAGTTAACCGCACTACAGGCGTTCTGTATCCCTCATGGCGCTTATGCACTATGCGAGGGGCACGCTCAGGGATCGAAATTTTCGAGAACCCGCGCCGGGAATCGAACCCGGGACCGCCGAGCCATAGTCAGTCCCAATATCGACTGGGCTACGACGAGTCGTACGTTACTCGTCCTTTACGACATTACGCCGCACATTATGAGTCGTACATACGACGAGTATTTATATATACGACCTAATATTTACCCGCTAGCAGCCCCGGTGGGACCTATGGTGAGCTAACCTTTTCAGTGAATATGTGGCGCAAAGCCTCGATTCCCAACGCATGCTGCTCCTTGTTTTTGGCCTGCACCAGCATCCAACTAAACAGTTCGTCGGCAATCTCCGGATCATTCGCGAGACACGACCACAATGAGTCCACCTGCTCCAGACTCAAACCTGCCAAAACAAGAAACGAAATGACATCAATTTAACGTGAACTGAACACCGAAGAGTTCCGGCTATATCAAATGGCAAGGCACACCGATCAAAACGGCATAACAAGTTGAAACTTACGAAAGAAATCGGGAGATCCGCCAGAAGAAAAAATGCACGTCAAAAACTGGAGGCGAACCTGAATCTCCACTTGATGACTGTAGCTGAATTAAATTATATACAAGAGAGCAATCATCAGAATCACACGTTTATCTGTCACATTCAACGAGATTAACTCAAATTTGCCACATAACAAACGCAGACATTGATTCTTCCAATAGATGATAAAAACGAGTAGTACGTACAGGATGCACGGCACTGACTGCTTGGCCCGAACTTCCCTCGTATAACTTAACAAGTTATTAAAGAACAACTCCATCATATGGTGCTCCTTCTCCGCCCACCTAAACAAAATAATCAACAGCATACAATCCGATTGAGACAAAAATGCTGTTGCAGAACGGGTTGCGGAATGATAATCTGACGTTTGCAGGGGAACAATTGTAGGATAGCTATTTGCGAAAACATTAGCCTTCTTTTTTTTTCAACGCCACTTCTTAAATCGTACATCAAATAATAAATTCTCATCATAACATAATTGAAACCATACAGTTGAAGTTGTGTTGAAGTAATCAACACGCCCTATTTCTATTATTTTGTTATAATTTACGCCCATTTCAAATTATTAATTAATTACAAATTATTGAAAAAATTATTGCAAAATATGAGTCACTCACATGGTGATGGCGTGCGTGTCTACTCGCCCACGATACTGCTGGAATGAGCCGAACAGTCGGGGCAGCAAGCGAAGCGACAGATAGATGGACTTGTGATTGGCCAGGTTGTGTAGACAGCCCTCGATGAATTTGATGCGGATGATTCGATCCGTCGACCAGCACACCAGATTGCTCAGCACCTTCTCAGCCTCTAGAGCCAGACCTTTGCTCAGTTTCACCACAGTTTCGTCCTGCAGCAGATCCCAGAGAAGTGTCTGACCGGGACGACAGACATTTTCCATGTTGAAAACGTCCATAGAGTAGGACGTCTCGCCCGACGAGCAACGCTGAGCGGCTGAAATCACAATAGAACAGCTTCCAGATCAAGTGCATTCAACTTGTAGCAACAAGTGTAACACTTGCTCAGTAATACGGAGTAATTGATACGACATTTTCGTGAAAAATTAACTGAAATGCCTAATGACCCCTTTATAAAGGATGCAATTGCCAAATTAAGCAGAGATACAGCGAATTCCCGTTGCAATCCATCATATCACTAAGTCACACCTTTTCCAGAGCGGTGCAGGTGCGTGCAGTACATAGAGGCCATGTGTGCCAGGTGCTGCCTGACGTCTTGGGGAGAGGTAACCAGTGGCTGAGAACCGGCGGCGGCCAGCTGGATCAGTTCGTCCTCGCACGTTGACTCCTCGCCCTCGAAATCGGCCATGTTCTTTTCTGATTTGGTGCTCATGCGAGAGCTGCAGGTGCCATCGTCGGGGCTAAGGACGTCGTCCATCAATTCACTGTACAAGTAATCCGGGAATTGGTGTCATTCAATATGTTAAACCAAATTAGTCAAATGTCTCTTAAAATATATCGAAAAATTTTCAATTATGAATTTATGATTTCCGTTTCTTCCGAACTTTATTCCGAAATAAATCCAATTGACATTACGTACTCCTTCCTATGTTATCAAACATATAAAAACTGTCTCCTAAATTATACCTGTTATGCTTAAAAATAAAAGACGTCTGTTAAATTCAGCCATTTAATCCTTCATTTAAACAGATTTCGTTTTACGAAAATTTAAAAAAGACCTAATTATATTTGGTTCTGCATAAAACACGAGTTTCCTTCGTCAATCCCAATCGTGAGCCGCGCAGTCAGACTGCCTCTCTTACCTTTCTTCTGGATGTTGGAGACGACGTGACTGCATCTGCTGCTCGAAGTACTGCATGCACTCGTAGACCTTGGCCTCGTCGTTCTCATCCATATGAGGAAACGTTACTACGGGACTGGCACCAGCACGCGTCGTAGGAATGATATCCTCGCCCGGCGACTTGGCACTGCCCACCCCAGCCACTCGAGCTACCCTACCATCGCCTACTACACCACCACCACCACCACTGGAGGGCCCAGCACCTTCGTGAGCAGTCTCCATCTTGCGTCTCTTGGTCGGGATAGACGGTTCGGGGGAGTGATCACCGCTACCGTCTCCGCCCACCCGTCCAGTACCAACACCTGGCTCCACCTTCTCTTGGTTGACGGCAGGTCCACCACCTCCAGCATTGCCGGCACCAGCAGTACCGACAACAGTTTGGTCCTGCATAGTGGGCTCGAGTCGAGCGGCGGATGATGTTAGTGCCGGCGAGCCAGGTATCCGTTCCAGCGGCGGCGCGCGGTCGGCTGAAGGAACACGTTCCGCCGCCGGCGTGCTGGGCCGGTTGCCAGCTCGCAGCTGGACGGGTCGTGGGCGGCGCCTCCGCCGCAGCAGCAGACGTCGTTCCCGCGTGGCGCGATCAGAGACAGAAGTGCTGGGTCCGCGTGGTGGCTCTTCGCTGCCCGAATCCTCGTCATCCTCCTCCTCCTCCTCCTCTTCGCCTTCGGCCGTGCGCTCTTCACTGTCACTGTCCAACATGGGCACTGGCACACGGCCATCTGTGGTGCCGTCGCCGGACTCGCTGTCATTCTCGGAGCTGCTGAATGAATTCTGGTCGTCCGGCCTAAAACAATTTAAAAATGAGATTACATTTTCACTTCTTCATTCTAAAATAGCCACTGGCATTTTACGCATTCGTATGAATGTACTCGGGTAAGTAATGATAAGAACGAGATTACGAAAATAAACGTGAGACTTGCCAATCGTGCATCTGCGTCAAATTGGATTTGAGAATATTGATGCAACCGGACCCGGAGGCAGCGCCTTCTGTTGGCAGCTTGGCGCCATGCGGAACACACTAAGAAAGAATGCAACGAACACGTTGGTTAAATAGACAGCGGTGCTGCTCGCTGCAGCACATTACAGAACGCAAGTTAAAAAGCACAACTCACCAGAGGCCCGGACTGCAGGATTGGCGTGTCGTCATCACTCTCCAAACTGATGCTGTGTTCGCTACTGCTCACCTCATTTCGGCTGCCCTTCGAACCTCCTGGATTTAAATAAAACGACCACCTCAGTCACTCCTATGGTAGAAAAGTTGGCAAAATACATAACAAATGTTTGACTGTCGAAACAAACCGTCGTTCAATTCACAGATGGATCCTTTCAGGACGGAAGTGAAGGGCGAGGTGTGTGTATGGAAGTGATGCTGGTCGCATCCCATGGCCAGGTGGGTGTGGTGGATGTTGCCGTTGGACCACAACACTTTCAACAGCGCTGACGTTAGGTACAGTGTCTAAAGACGAGGACAACACAAGTGTAGATGAGTATGGCGACAGTTGGTTTCAACATAATATAAGGGAACTGGTCAAGAAATATACGTAATAACATTAACATTATACGTTTAACATCACTTTGGCAAGTAGTGTATTATGTGTTGGAGAAGTGTGGGGTGGGCTATGAAAAAAAACACACAATAAAACATGGAATGGTAAAGATGAGCCTGACCTGTTCCGTGTGCTCTCTGGGCTCGAGGCGACAGAGCAGCTGATAGAGATGCATGACTGGGCCCGGCTCTAGGTGTTTGATGAGAGGCAGTAGCAGGTCGTGCACCTGTTTGCCACAGTGCTTGAGCTGAGCTGCACTCCACATGCAGTCCACGTGCTCATTGGTTACGCAACACTCCATGGCCAAAAAGTTGAGAGAAACGTGACTCTGCTTAATAATCTGAGATAGAGGTAAAAAATGTTTGTTAAGGAGGTTCACCGTTGATTGCTCATCTTATAACCCCCAGGGGGCGACCTGGGAATTTTTCCTAACCTAGGCTGCCTAGGAAAGGGATCTTTAACTGTCCCGATATCGCATAGGTACGGGTCATGATTTGACTTTTTGTTGAAAATAATCCAGACGTTCTTCTTCCTATTATATTGTTACAGAAATTTTCCATGAAAAATGATAGTAATCCTTGCCACTTACCTCAATGTGTAAATTCGGTCCAAAGATGTTTTCGATTATCCGATTGTTTATGAGCCAATCAGCAAGCCCGAGTCCGATAGGCTCAGTCTCCACCATCGCCTCGCTATTAGCCAATTCCGTGTACATGGTCACGTGGTTCTAGATAAATCGAGACGAAAACATGGACCAGTGAACCGGGGCAAAGTGGCAAAAAACGAAGGTACAGCGGCGAGACTGATAAAAAACGTAGCTCACGTTGATGTTGGCGATTCCAGCCAGGCGCATGGTGAGCGTAGAGCTGGTGAAATATTTGAAAGCCAGATCCAAACCCTCCTTGTCAAAGCTGAGGTGGTTGTCTGGCGGCTTGACCGGCGTCCACATGAACTCTGACAGGGACCGAGTGCCAGCTGTTCGAAGGTCCTTGTCCGGCAGTGTGCACATATACCTTCACGGGTAAAACAAACAACACATTGATTGGACTATCGAGCACGATGAGGGATAAGGGAAATTTTCTTGGTTATGTTATTTCATCAATTGGGGATAAATATTAAAACAGGTGCTTCAACACTATTCGAGGGTAGCATATTTTCACAAGTACCACGGTTCGGCAGTTCGTAAAAAGACGACCATGTGCTCTCACATTGTGAACGTAATCACAGTTCATCAACGTAACGTAACACAAAAATGGTTTATAATAATTCGCTTACCGAATGACGCTGGTCCTTAGAGGTCCGATGCATTTGACAACGGCGGCCATGTTCATCCAGAGTTTGAGCTGAAATCGAATTCACAGAGATAAAAAGACGATAGGGATTGACAATTGTATCTGTGGGTTGGTGCGCAATCTGGCTAAGAGTGCACACGAGAATTCAGTGAACACACTCACGTTGCACACGATGGTAATCATGGCTCTGGCCAGACAGAAGGGCAATGAGGTGGCATCGGCGTTGCTAAAACATGACGTCATCGCCATGAGAGCATCGTGATCACAGAAGAAGCAGACATTTCGCAACAGATAAATCGGGATCTCGGGATCCTGCAAGAATGGTATCTGCGCAGTGGAAGAGAACAAGTAATTAGTTTAGGCACCGAACAAACACATATCAAAGTTTGCCAACCGACATCGAGACATTCAAATGAAGTGTACATATTCTCATTGAACTTACATTAATATCACAGTGGACACTGATGGCTGTCGCTTCTTGTTGAGTGATTTCCTAAAGTAACAGTTCATGTCAATTAGCAACAAAATACTCGGAAGAACAACAGTTGCTCATTTCATTTTATCTGATATGAGACTTAAAAATACACATTTCCAAGCCCATTTAAAAAAACTGCAAGAAAAAGACCGTAGATTCAATTTTAGATATTTTCTGTCTCGTGAAATTTAGATTTAGGTATAATTATTGCCGCGCCGTGGCATTAATGTGATTTCCGTAATTGCAAGGGTTTGGTGAATTTTGACAGACTGGCCACACGCGGACAGCCCGCTGCCGGGATTTAAAGGTGAAGAGGTAGAGGGATTGCACTAGTTCCTGGAAAGGTGAAATATCGCCTGCCCATTATAGGCGCGTTTGTCATGCTCTCTTACCTCCAACTTGGAATGAACGCTGTGTTTATATGCAGCGTAGTGGGGGAAATTGAGGAGAAAGACTTTGGTAACGAACTGCAGCAGCTGCTCCTTCTCCTCCACACTCCAATCCAGTATCACTTCATTGACGACTGGTGGTGCCGACATTGCTGTCTTAGCAGTTGGTGGAGCCACACTGGGGCCGGCTAAGTCCGTTCGCGTGACACCGCTCCCCTCACCCTCATTCGGCGTCACGGCTGCGCCTCCGTCCACACCGGAAGTGTCCACCTCAACTGTCACACCACCACTGCTGACACTCTCCAACGGAGAGGTGTTGGAGCCGGTCGCCTGGGTTCGTTCTTCCGTCGGCGGTCGGGATCCGTTGTTATCACAAGTGACGGCCGGATCGGATAGGACGGCGTCAGCCAAACCGTCAGACACATTGTTGGTCGCGTCAGGGAGTGCGGGGCCGATGGGGGTGGCGACGATCGGAGTCGGCTGCGGCTGCGGCGCGCCAATCTCGAAGGTGCGTAGCAGCTCTAGTGCCGCCCATAGTACTCCCTGCACGAGATGGTTGAACCTGTCGTAGTTACGTGGATCTTTGTACATACACATGCACTGCCTGCGATGTAGAAGAAGGAAGAGAGAGAACACACACTAACAATTGAAGAGACACGTTTTCGCAAGGAACCCCGGGGATTAAATAAACGAGAGAACACAACTCACCGTTGACACCATCCCTGCACATATGTGCAGACGGTTGCAATCTCAGATTTGGCGAGCCTCTTCTTAGGACCCCAACAGACTTCCGTTTCATCTGCGAAAATAAGACGAGTCTATTTCAATGATAGATAATTTTGAATGAAAAACCTTGGAACATTCATTAGTAAGAGCCCATCAATTGTTAAACCCCAATGAGGTTTGGGATTATAAAAATAACAAGGACATTGTATGCCCGGCGTTAATCAAAACACAAAATCGAAAAATTATTTCAGTGCCATTGAGAACATGGCACGCGAAATTGGGCGCTAATATTTCATTTCAAAACGAAGACAATCTTAATTCTAAATGAGACGAAATATGGTGCTCCAAACATGAAGGACCCGTGCTTGAAATGACGTCGATTGAAATGATTTTATGAGTACGCTGTACTTATCAAGCTCCCTCCTCGAGTCAGTCAATTAGGCCATTGAAATTGTGGCATGTGCTCAATTCGGGAACCCAGTTCACTTTAAGGATGGATTAAACGATTCCATGATTGTCGGCAAGCCAAATATTGCCGGCTTCATTGAAATTGGTCAGACAACACCCAACCGGGTCTGGAGGCTTTTGATCCTTTAAAACCCCACCGCCTAGCCAGGTCCTAACCGCATGCATAACCGACACTTCTCGAGACAGACTAGAAGGTTGATAGAAATTTCTATAGAGGTGGGATTTGCCAAAACCAAATTTTAATTTGTCTTTCCGGGCTTGGCATTTGACACAGGGATCCTTTGCAATCCACCATCTG
>JAQGBY010007259.1:0-11986 GCA_034698785.1 Mycogona germanica | reverse complement strand
ACGACTATTTATTTACTGCACACGAGCATAACAACAGAACGACTGATCTCGGTGACAGCATAACGTGGAGTGATATAGACGAGCCAGTTTGCTCGTCTATTTATATGTGTGGTGCTGCATCACCACGCTCACCAGAGCGAGGCGACGCACCACCACACATAACCAATCAGCTGCTCGCTGGTCGCGGCTGAGTCGACCCTTAGACCCAGCGGCACCCAAGCGAGCAGAAAACCACTCGGAGGTGAATATTCCTCCAACATAAGCTCCTAATGATGAAGCCTACGAAAATGCAGAGAACTATGATTCAGACAGTGACTCTGAATTCATCGCCCCTGGAATCCTCAACTTGGTTCGTACAGCGAATAACAAAAGTTCTCTTGTGCATGTGCCATATGAAGTGATCCACACAGAGATCACACAACATGAACTTCTTGTGTCGAACGTACCTGACATCGTACAGGCACGGGTCCCACGGCTTTACTTCCATTCTGAAAGAAGGCGTGCATAGGAATTTCTCTCGCCCAAAAAATTCCAGAGGTCTCGGTCGGGAATTGATCCGCGATCTCGGGAATAACAGCTCGACACGCTAACCATTACACCACCGAGACCCCTTTAACATGATTAAAGTTTTGATTAAAGTTTTGGTCTACACCAACAAGAAGATGGTGCACAAGTACCGCACAATGAAAAAGGCTAACACACCAGTTTACCAAATGGAAAAGACAACTGTTGCAGAGGAGACGGAAATTGATTTGGGTGAAGATGAAATGGGCAAAGACCAGGAAGAGGCGGACGTGACATTGGCAAACAGGAGATGGGAGAAATTCAACATCCCATATTTCAATGGAATTCCTAATCCAAATGCCACCAATAAAATATCAAATGCTTTAGCTATGCAACGCCTGGGAGGATCACCATAGAACAACTACAATGGGTTGTTCACCTCCACTCCTGCCACCCAGACTCAGGGAGTCACATGTTAACCAGATCAACTAATTCAGCTCATTACACATATAATGGTGAATAACTCTCAGAATGTCACATAACCAAAAATCTAGAGTGCCAACGTTCCAGACCTCAGCAGAGCGATCCCCACGTTCAACTGTTTGTCAGGGGAAGAGGCCAGGGAATTTATGGCAGTCACCATTCTGTCAAAGTGGGATCCAACCCACAGCGCTCACTAGGCCGCCTCTCGTCTAAAAGACACAGCCAAAACATGGCACCAAATGCCAGGCAAGGATTTGCCATTGGTGCCAAATTGACACAGGTGCCACAGTTTCGGTGCTGCACACATCACAGGCACCTCCTGAAGCAAAGCGATATTGCTGGACTGGATCTCCAATTTTGCCAGTGATAAACCAAGTTTGCACTCCCGCCAAAGTGATACAGCGCATCTCACTATCCACAACATCACGGTGGAACTCCCAGACATCATGCTATCGGATTGCCTTCCCATTGACATGCTGTTGGGATCGGATTGGAGCAAACTTGCAAATGTTGTCCTATCGGTATGTCCCAACAACGATGTGATGGTCATCCTGGAAGTAGAATACAAACGTATGTTTGAGAAACACAGTGACCAGGCACACAAACACAAAACAAGGCAAGTGTGGTCTCCAGCTGGACCACCTAGCTGCCAACGGTTGAGGACTACACAGATAAGGTCATTATCATGAACGTCATCAAAGAACATCCGAACAATGTCAAATTGAATAATCACATCAATGAAGTTGTCATCAAGGTGGATCGAGACTTCACAACTGAACAGCGTGAACAGTTATGAATGATTCTACGAAATAACTGACAGGCATTCACCTCTGGCAATGATACACTTGGATGCTGTCCCCCACATGGAGCACACAATTGAGCTCAGGGACAACATTCCTGTTGTGTGCCACCCATACCGCTGTTTGCCTTCGGATTGCCTGTTCTTGCATGACCAAGTCAATGCACTGAAGATGAAAGGTGTCATATGGGTAAGCAATTTGGAATACGCTTCTCTGACATTGGTCGTCTATCAGCCGCATCACTAGTCAACACAGAGCTACATGGTGCATGACTATCGGCAGCTGAATCTGAAGATGATCAACACCCCATATCCAATGCCAATAATCGACAACGTGCTTGACAAAGTCACAGGGGAAGGTGCTAAGTTCTTCAACGTGCTGGATGTCAAGACAGCCTTCCTAATGATTCAAATGAGGAAGGATGACATTCCGAAGATGGCATTTGTGACTCCGGATGGAAAATATGAGTACATGAGGATGGCATTCGGATTCTGCAAAGCTCCACAAATAATGCAAGCAGTCAAGCACAAAACATTCCATGGCATGACAAATATGGCAACCTATATGGATGATGTGTGACAAGGGTCTCCAATGATCAATGGCATCCTGGATCTGCTGAAGAAGCAATCCAATGAGTAGTGACCAACAAACTGAATTTGGACATGAAGAAATGCCAAATTGCTTCATGTGAGGTCCAACTTCTGGGTTACATCGTAACGGTTGAGGATAGAAAACCAGACCCAAAACATGTGGCCAACATCGACAAGTTCCAACGTCAACGGGATGCCAAACATCTATCACCAACTACTTTCGCAAGTTCGTAGAAGGATTTTTGAAGATGACTCTACCACTCCGACGTCTGTTCGAGAAGGACACGAAGTTCTGATGGTCCAACAAATCCCAAAACATCGTGGACAGACTGAAAACAGTCCTGAGAAATCCTCTGGTCATCGCAAGTTTTCATACGTCAGCGCCTACCAGGCTTAGAGTTGACACATTACAAGCGGGATTAGGAGCGGTGCTTCTACAGCTACATGATGGTATTGAGAGTGTCATCTAGTTTGCAAGCAAGGCTCTCAAAAAACATGACACCAACTTGCATTCAAATGTTTTGGAGTGCATGGCTGTGCATTGGGCTGTGACTGAGAAATTCACTATCTACCTACGAGGAGAACCAGCGTGCATGGTTCTATCTGACAACTACAGTGTTGTGTATGCAGCATAGATATATAGAATGTAACGGGACATAGTTAAGCTAGATTTTGACAAACTTAACCACCAATTCAGCTAATTTTAACATTCCACTGTTTAAACTTTAATTTCCACATTTAGATCCCCATCATTCGCTTTCACAACCTTTATTTCAGCCCAACAAAACAGGAGAAGTTGTTCCCAGTTCTTTTGAGGTTCTGCCCACACCCCTGACCAGGTGGCCACCTGCAGCACCCTGCGCCGGACACCTTTCACGCATCCCTGCTGGCGGTCCGATTGTATAAAAATGTTTGTTAAGGGGGTGTACCGGTGAATTTAACATCTCAACAACCCCCCCCCAGTGGGCGACCTGGAAATTTTGCCTAACCTAGGCTGCCTAGGAAAGGGGTCTCTTTTACTTCTATTCCGAAAGAAGGCGCGTTCGAAAGGAATTTCTCTCGCCCGAAAAATTCCGAAGGTGTCGGCCGGAATCGAAACCGAAATCACTGGCTAAGAGGCGAACGCGCTACCTCTCGACCACTGGACACCTTGTGACAATTTGAAAAATGTAATCGATAGTTTGCAACTATCCCGATATTATCGAAACCATCGCTCGTCTTCAGTCGAAACCTTAAAATCAAGATGGCGGCGTCCATGAAATGAAACTGCCAGTATTTCTTTTTCACACAGATTGAATGTAATTATTGTAATTGTCTGCGGAAATAGCAATCGAAAATATATAAAAGGGCAACGGGCGGTGTTCGGGTAACATAATCAGGACCATAGTTTGACCCTTAGCTGCGCGATATTGACTCAAAAATGACCATACTTGCTTGGGTGGCCGACTCTGGTCACCGTGACACTTTTGTCAAGACTCTGAACGCCCAGCGCAAAGGCGGCGAATTCTGTGACGTCCTGCTAAAGATCTCGGGCCGGACCTTGCCCACCCACGCCTGCGTCCTGTCCGCCTGCAGCCCCGTCTTCCGCGAGCTCATCTACGCCGACCGGCCCAACGCGCCTCACCTGACCATAACCAACGCGCCGCAGGAGATCGAACTGGTTATGCCCAGCGTGGATGGCGGACCGAGCGTCGGGCAGGTGGACGGGCTGGACGTCATGGTGGACCTGTTGGACTACATCTACACTGGCTACATCACCCTCAAGAATGAGAGTGTCGACATGGTGGTCAAACTGGCGGAGGCCTTCGCCTTGGATAGTCTATTAAGCATGGTCAAGTCCCACCTGTGTGAGAGATCGAAGAAGACCGGGCGATCCGGCAAGGGTGGTGCTGGGTCCGTGCTGGATGCCAACCGAAAATCACCTCGCCTTCGTGGGAAGGTGGCAGCTGCAGCGGCGGCCGGAACGAGCCCGTCTCCTGACAAGACCAGCGATGCGGGATCGAGACGGTCTCAGGCCAAGACCGGATCGTCGTCGTCACCCCGGGTGTCGTTCGACCCGGAGGTCCGCGACATGATCCGGCAGGCCGGTGCCAGTTTGAGTTTGAGCCTCCCGGACGAAGGCGGAGATGACAGAGGTGATGCCGGAGAGGAGCTGGAGCAGCGTATGGACGTGACGCCCGGCAGTGCTGTCCGGGGGTTGGCTGGGACCCGTCCAGCACGCTCGTACAAGTGTGTGTCTTGTGATTTCTCCACCGGTACGACTGCTGGACAAACATTTGTTTCAGATTTTTTAAATAATTACTTTTCATTAAAAAAGTGTTTAAAAAATATTACATAGAATTGCATTTCGCAAAAATTGTATTAAAACTATTATTATGTTAGTCATTATGTAATAAGAACCATAATGTTTTTATTTTTCATATTAGTTAACGCCGTGACGATTTTTCTTCGCAATTTTGGTCAATCGTAGCTCGCCGACATCCTTAGATGAAGTGTTATTTTTGCTTATTATATTCGTATCTCATGAACAAAAACATAAAGACATAAAATAAGTTAACTTGCCTGTAGAATTTGCTACACTACTGTGTACATCAAGTGTAAATTTGATGGTACTATGTTACGACTTTTGTGAGCTCTCGAGGAACAGGTTGGAAACGCCAACTTTTTTATATTGAAGAGATATATATTTTTTTTTATTCACTGAAGTGACTGATCACAACAGGAAGATTCTGTACCCCTCTCAGAGCTTCGGCCCTATGTGAGAGGCACATTTTCACCAGTACCCCGAGCCAAAGCCCGCGCCGGGAATCGAACCCGGGACCGCCGAACCGCAGTCCGTCATAAACCAACTGCGCCACGACGGGTCGTGCAATAGATATAATCCTAATATAAAAATTACAAGCCTTTAAATATTTTGCGTATCGTAGAATATCTGAAAATCACTTGGAAAGTGCTTCAAGTTGGTCTGAATTTTTGTTTTTCTATCTTATATAAAGGTTTGAAATTTTTTTTAATAAATATTTATCTATCCTAAACATGCATGCTGCTTCATTTTTAGAATAAAAATTGAGATTATGTGGGCAATTTTTATCTTCTACAGAATACGACCCGTCCCGTCCCCCGCGTAGGCTACGACCGTCGTAGCCCAGTTGGTTTAGCGACTGACTGGTTTCGGCGGTCCCGGGTTCGGTTCCCGGCGCGGGCTCTCGAAAATTTCGATCCCGGGGTACTGGTCGTTCCCCCTCGCCCAGTGCCTAAGCACCATGAGGGGGACGTAAAGCCTGTAGTGCGGTTGACTACAGTTGATTGGAAACATAAAAAAAAATAATATATATCCGGATTTTCCAATTGTTTTATTTTAAGTTACGCAGGCGAGTGTGACCATTATAATTGAAAATTTAAAAATAATGTTGCCCCCTCCCAACATTGTGTTTTTCTAGGTCACTGTGCCCAGATGTTGGCGCACCTGCGCGAGGTGGACCACACCGAGACTGAATGCTGCCTGTGCGGTTCCGTCTCACTGGACCGGGCCGCCTTCCTCGCCCACCTGACCCGACACGACGACCGCCGCCGTCCCTTCTTCTGCCGCCAGTGCGACTACCAGTGCCGCTCGCGGGCCAACCTCGCTGCCCACGTGGCCAAACATGCCGTCGAGCGGCCCTACAAATGCGACGAGTGTGGACGGGGCTTCAAGTGGACCACCTCGCTCAAAATTCACAAATTGTCGCATCAGAACAAGATGCACCTCTGCGACCAGTGTGGGTAAGAAATATACAAATAAGAAAATCTTAAATGTCATGGATTACGATTGAAGACGCCTTTAAATTCTCTGTCTATCTTTTCTGGCGATTCCAGTTACTCTACGGCCTACCGCAACAACCTCCGTGTCCACGCCCGCAAGCACAATGGTGGCATGTTCCCCTGTGCCCAGTGCTCGTACCAGGCAAACAACCGATCGCAGCTCAAGCGCCACGAACTGACCCACGCCAAACTGAAACCGTTTGTCTGTGAGGTGTGCGGCCAGCGTTTCGCCCAGACCGGAAGTCTACGCGAGCACTCCAAACTGCACAACCTGGAGACTAGTCTGCTCTACTGCGAGCTCTGTCCCTACAAGACGCTGCGTCACTACCGACTCAAGAGTCACGTAGAGCGCACCCATGGCTGCTGGCCACCGGGTGTCGTCGGGGTCGGTTTGATGGTCGATCCGGGAGCTGCCATGCTTGATCCCGCTTCGTTTGGCTTGCAGAAGTAGCTTCAAGACGAGAATAAGTATTGGTTGGTAAGTTAGAAACCGGATATCAATATGTAGCCCAAGCGTTGTACGTTGTACCGTTATAAACAATACCAACACGAATGGTCGAATCGAGTTTGTAAACTCTGGAAACCCAACTTATGTTGGAACGTGTTGGCCGCCTATTATTAAGTAAAGTACTATTTATTCTCCTTATCATGTGCCCAGTGTGGTCCACTTCACCACAGTTCGACATCCAGTTTCACCAATTTTACTTGAAGACGGCTTAGAGGATTTAGATTTCCGAGTTAGAGCACTCTGGTCATCCAAAAATTATTTTCCCAAATATCGTCGAGCTTCACATGAAATGTCCACGCCTAATGGTGTCGACCAAATTTTGCGTTATCTCCTCTGTCGTGATCACAATGTGCTGAATTCACATGAACATGGAAATATTGACGATTAAGAAGTTATTGTTGATAATTTTAAGGAATGGTTCCTGCGTAGTCTCAGTTGGAAGACGCTAGTTGTTTGATGTTAGACGCATCTTCGTTAATTTCGATGAAACTGGTCAGAAAAAAGTAAAACTGTAAAATAGATCATTAGAATTTCAATTAAATTGTGCCTATTTCCTCGCGTTTAATTTTAATGACGTTTTTTTCAGTTTAACTGTCAGTTTAAAAGTAAAACTGTAAAACAGATCATTAGAATTTCAATTAAATTGTGCCTATTTCCTCGCGTTTAATTTTAATGACGTTTTTTTCAGTTTAACTTTTTCCTGATTAGAGTTTCATCAAAATTAACAAAAAGGAGTGAAAATTGCAGGACTATAATTTGAAATTCGGCAACGAAGATAGTTTAAATGAAGAGAAAATAACTGAAATACGTCATCAAGTTTGCGAAATTAACAAAACTATATTACAAAGATAATTTATTTTTTAAATTGAAATCTGAACTTTAGGGGGATATTATTTTTAGATGTTGAGCTCGTTTGTTAGAAAAATCGAAATTAGATATTTTTTCAGCTAGATGTAACTTTGTTCCTAGTGAACCACTTCTAGATAGCAAGTCCTGACAATTTAGTTTCAGGTACTTGAACAGGTAATATACTATAGACATTTATTGCTCCTTCAAGAAGAAAAGAAGCGCTTGATCTTCATAATTATTACAATTTTCTGACCCTTTTTAGGAATTTTTTCGTTCGATATATTAAAAGTTACTAAAGATTAATAGGCAAGAAAAATTGTTTCTCGCCGTTTCATTTAGTCAAAGCAGATAATATATACTTACAGTTTTCAGTTGCCTTTGCTTAGCATTTCTAGTCAACCTTCTGTTACACTTCTGCGCGGGTCCTTACCCAAGTATAAAGATATTTATTCTATTGAGTACATAATTGTTATCTTGTAAATAATTTGTTGTTCGGATCGCAAATTTATCTGTACTCGCGCACCTCAATACACATGTGTCTGAATCGCAATTTTTATCTGTAAAAGCGCTATTCATCTGTACACAGTTTTTGTGTGTACAACAGAAGTAGTTATTCGTTCTATGTTTAATCTTATTAAAGAATTGCCCTTGAATTGTCGGTCTTATGTTTTTTCCTGTCATGGAATAAATTAATCATTTCCATACTGTGATTCGAACCTGTAACTGGGAATATAAACTCATCTCAGGCCCAATATCTTCTTATTCACGACTCTAAGACAAAGGACCCAACCTCGACTGGGAAATAGTGGCGCGCGATATTATTTGAAAATATCATGTACATTTCCCACCTCTCAGTCTTTCCCTAAATTGCGGTAGATGGCGACAGTTGTTTGCATGTTCTACCACCACCGCATGCTCACAATCGTAATTCGTCCATTCTACTCTGATATTTTTGTTTATTAAATTCATATCTCATTAACGCAACAACATAAAGGACAGAAACAGGTGCTCTAACTCGGAAATAAGTTGCAATGACAGCGAGTGTGCAAATTGCATGGTGCTGTGTTACACCATCGGTGAGCTCTCTAATCACAAACAGGAATGGGCAACTTTTTTTATAGTATCAGATGGACGATTTTACGCCCTCTGAAGTGCGGAACTAATCTGAGACGTTCTTTTTAAATGAGATTCCATTTTATTTCGCTTATTAGTAAAATTTGATTCAGTCTTATTTTTAAACAAGAATGGATTTCATAGCTTTGCGATGAGGGCCTCACCTGCCTTGAGCGAGACGGTCTTGAAGACAATGTCTCCGCTTTTCTCTCCTGTGCTGATTAGCGCCCGTCCCTGGTAGAAAGCCGACGAGAGGTCTACCGTCTGCTCGGCTCGTCCCAAGTTGGCCAACACTAGGAACGAGCTCCACCTAGGATAGAATCGCTCCAGCACGATGATACCACTCTTACTGCACAGCCTGATCCGGTAGTTGGGCACCAGCACACTGTCGTGTTGGGTCTTGTGCACCATGGAGGACACAAACAGGGGCGTGCTCGAGTTGCGCAGACGGATGGTTGAGCGCAGGTGGTCCAACAGCGAGCTCCTGTTCTCCACATTGAGCTCATGCAGGAGTCTACTTCCGGCGAGGTCGGGTAGCAGCCACGAGTTGGTGGAGAAATTGGTGAAACCACCGTCTGCTGTCCAACGCATAGGAGCTAAATTGTTATTGCTCTACAAGAGAATCAAGTCGCACAATTCAGAACTAATGGAACAACTATTCAGTAAGAAACATTGGCCCCTCTCAGCAGATATTTACCCGATTGCTATTGGCCGAATAGTCCTGCAGGCAAATCTCGTCTCCGTAAAACATGTTGATGCTTCCCGGCAGCAGCATCTGCACCATCATGGCAGCCAGCGATTGGTTGGTGCCAAGTCTGGTGGCCAGCCGCGGTGTCTCCACTGATCCGATAGACCACAGGATCCACGGATTGGGGATCAGAGGATGGCCAAACTGACCCTCCATGCTTCTCTTGATGTCCTCTGGCACTAACTCGATATTCTCCAGTTTGATGTGGTGCTCGATGAGGTCGAAGAGTCCCAGAAAGAGGGCTGACTTTTCTTCAGTCTCCTGTTGCAGCTTCTCGGCAAATTTCTGCGAGCAGAGCAGCAGCTTATGCTCGCCGTTGGTGGAGTGCCTGTCCAATAACACTCGCCATTCCATCAGGCCAAACTGCATCTGAGGGGTGAGGTCTCCATACTCCAGGTACTTCATGTAGAAACCGTCTACCCCTTTGGTCAGCCAGAACTGCAGCACATCCTGGATCTCCTTCTGAATTCGACCGTGACTCAGATTCAGCATCATTACCTCCTCGATCTGGGTGTTCAGTAGGTCATCTTCACTATGATCATCTTCGAAAAACTGAAAACGAAATAATTCGACCTGTTGAAACCAGATAAAAAGAAAAGTCTTGGAACGAAATGCATCAACATAGTGCCTAAGCACTGCATGAGAGGGGTACAGAATCTTCCTGTTGTGACCCGTCACTTCAGTGAATTAAAAAAAAAAATCAACGAAAACCATGTATTCCTAAACCACTTCTTTCGCACCACCCAATGAAGCCCGAGGTTTTTTAATTAATTTCCCCCTGAACTGGGATTCGAACCCAAAATTTCTTCTGAAATTCTGTCCTAAATCGAAATTTTATATTATTTCCACCTCGACCCAGACCCTGCACTGTAGTGATGAATGTTGGTTGTTGATGGGTATCATCCTCTTCCTCTTAAATTACTGAGACACTTTGAAAACATTTGTCACTGACAGTATGAAGATTCTGAATCAAGACACTCAGTTGATCAACTGGATGATAGAATGAGGTGGACTATTAAGATTGACTGAATATAATTTGGTCCTTACTTGCGGCTCGGAAAACAGATTCCTGTGCCCATGTGATCTGCCAACCGACTCACTCAACACCAGGGGATGACTCTTGCCAACAAAGACCGGATTGAAATCCAGAACGAACTTCATGTTCCTGGCGTGCACTTGGTCGATCAGCTCCCGCACATCTTCCAGAGTGCCCAAGTGTGGCGACACGTTGGTGTGGTTGGTGATGGACAGCAGACGTTGCGGGTAACCTTCGGCCTCGAATATAAAGTTTAGGCGGATGGCGATGATCCCCAGATTTCGGATGTACTCCAGCCTCTGCACCACACCCTGCAGATCACCGATTCCATCACCATCACTGTCCTGAAAGTAATTGTACTCAATTACTTTTGAGATGTATCCTTTATGCATAAACTTCTTTCATATGTTAGCAACACTATAATTAAATTAGCCACACGAAATGGCGAATGTTTGAACCTCAGTACAAATATGGGACAGAGTTGTGGAAAATTGATGACGAGCTGGCAAGGATTGTTCATAAATAAAAATAATAAACTGAATTTTGTGAAACGTACATTGAAAGACAGCAACTATGATACTATATTTCCCATTTATCAATTCTAATTTGTTAGAAGTGTGTGTCTTCTTACTTTAGGTTTCACTGTATGTGGGTGTATGTGTGCCAGTGTGACATGTTTTATGCATGGCTATAAGGAAGTCTGTTAGTGTCTGTTTTCTCCCTCTGCACAGGATGCAGCTTAGACTCTTTTGCTCACCCTCTTTTATGTGCATCTACAATTCTGTGTCTGTTCAGCCTATTTTGTAAATGACAATGACATACTTCTTACATACTCCATATGTAAGAATCAAGCTACAGTAGCAGTGTCATCTACCGAAGCAGAATATGTGGCACCAAAGTTTTAGTGAGAGAACTGCTTTGGCTGAGACAACTGTTAAAGGATCTGGGGTATGAGATATGAAACCAACCCGGATGTTTGAAGACAACCAAGGGTGCATCAAACTCATTGAGTCAGACCGCTTCAGGGCAAAAACAAAACATTGACTTATGGCACCACTTCATTCGAAATCTATGTGAGAAGAAGGCAATTGAAGTGGTGCAACAAGCAACAAGATGAGGGCAGATGTGCCCACCAAATTTGTCATGGGATGCCTTTGATAAATGTTCTATGAAGCTTAGTAGAATAACTAATTTGTCATGCAGCATGAAGGGGTGTCGGAAGTGTGCTACTGATAACAGCAAGCCAAAGATTTGTATTCTCCACCAATTATTTGTATTCGTTTTATATTGCATCGGAATGTATCCGATTGTTTGCACTATCAATATTATCACCTACCATCAACTTTGTGCTGTAAATGCGCGCCCAAAGCCCGCCACAGATTTGCAACGACCATACCTTAATATTGGCCTTACGGACAAATAAAGGACATGCTTGACATAATTGCGACTTAACATACCATCGGACATTTTTCAGCCGGTGAAGAAATTGATAAATGCGGTACTTCCAAGGTAGATGAAAACTGATTTATTTGTCACTAACTTACAAACGACGCT
>JAQGBY010007258.1:0-11986 GCA_034698785.1 Mycogona germanica | reverse complement strand
GCCCGCGCCGGGAATCGAACCCGGGACCGCCGAAACCACAGTTAGTCACTAAACCAACTGGGCCACGACGAGTCGTAGGTGTACATTCTTCATAGTTAATGTACATTCTTCTTACAGAGTACATGTGATTGCTAGGGCAAGTAACTCAACATTAATTTTAATGTTAATTTAGGATTCTGTTTGAACAGTATTTCGATGGTTTCATTTCGACGAAAATGCGGTCTCTGCGCTCTGGGTATAGATCTTAAGAAATTTCGGATAATCAATTATTCGGATGAATGTTAAGAGCGAAATTTATTTTGTGGTGTGCCACGAAAGTGCCTGCAGGCGATTGCAGTTACATGTACAACTGTTGCCGTGTACCATAAGAACGTTGCACCAGTAATAGGAATCTAGCTGTTGCCGAGCAAATCTCAGTGACTCGAATCGTCGTATTCACTGTCTTAGTGTAACGTTGACGATATCATAGATAGCAATGAAGACGAATTGAAGAAAAATTGCTCGCTAAATAATTTGTGGATCGTTCGTAGATATCTGCACGGGACAGAAATCACGGAATCGGAAAATGCCAAATATCCTTCTAAGACCCGATTGTAAACCATGTGTACATGCTCAAGAATCTCAAATGAGTTGAGGAACAATTCATCACAGGGTATTTCTTGATTATGTGTGTGTTCTTTCAGTGAAACACTTTCACTGATTGACCTTAAATGAGGATACGAGGGGTGTCAGGAGGATATCAGAGTCGTAGACAGCTTGGCGACAACGTTTGACGACCTCTGTCGATTTGGCTGTCGTTAGGACATTGGAAAAGTGCATGCGCGCTGCAAAATCATCTTCCGTGAAAGTGCTTTCATGCTCTTTAGCTGTAGTAAATCTATTCGTATAGGTATTCAGTGTTGTGTACCCTCTCCATCTGTTTTCGAAAATACTGGACAAGGGCCGTTTTAATGGATACATGGAGAGCGTTATAACTAATTGTCGATTTGGGCTATGGAGTGATGCATGTCGTGTTTCCAACTGGCTGTCGCCTTCATATGGACTACTGCCCCGGGTAGGACTAAATGATTAAAATCTAAATTGTATCCCTTAAATTTCGACTGGTTCGGCAGGCAATAGAATAAATAGACATTTTTCGAAATGTGATTCGAAAATATAATAGAAACATTTTATTGCAATTAAACAATCTTTTAGTAAATTGCTGTATTTTCGCTGCTTACAAAATTAAAAAAAAATGACAGTTCGCAATAATTGCAATTAAAAAGTATTAAACATTTCATTATCTAGATAATTACTATTGAAATTAAATATTTTCACCGAAATAAATAGTCACCTATTAGATTCTACACGGTTTCTGTCCCGTATCGTTTGCTTTATACCTATCAGATAGATTATATAATTCATACAGAAATTTACACAAGGACAGCAAAATATTCATGGACTTGGAATTCCATCAAATGGCTACACCGGTGACTGCCTGCAGAATATTGCATTGATTTTAATTGTAAAACCAGGACCAAAACAATAAATTTGCCCAGGGTGTACATCTTTTTGCAAGGAGGGCCCCGCCTAGATACGTTAGCATGTAGTTTGTGGAGGCACACGCACAAAAGCTAGATAGAAGGGAGCAGGGATTGGTTGGTTATGGCATGAATGACGTGGCTATTGAGAGACATAAAGAAGAAGAAAAAAAAAACGCAATAAAGCTTCATCTTGTCTTCCGAAAATGCTGACACCGATGCGTTTTTTTTTGTAATTGTCAGACAGTCACGTTTGGTTCTTTTGTTCCTCCCCCATGCCCCCCTCACTCCCATTACCACTACCTCTATCGCAACCTGGCCTCAATGTTTTATTCTCCTTTTCGACGTCTCCTTCCATTGTGTGATCCTTTTCTTTAAACACGTTCTCAAGCCGTATGTCATTTGCGAAATTTTTCCGGGAACGCATTGTCGCATCCCTGTTCTATCGTTCATTTAGATTTGGGGGTTGAGTTTCCAGGAACGCATTGCTTGCAATAAGTTTTTGCTTAACTACAACTTTCGTTATTCACAATAAAATTACCGTTATGGTTTTAAAACTAACAAACTCGTACGACAAAAGAAATATTTTTTGCTTTACATATGCCACACACAAATAAAGATTAATAAATGTGATATTCACAAGAACGCATATTCTGCTCTACCGGAAATTTAGAACACTCCTGTTATTCCCTACGGGTAAAAAATGACACAACGTTTAACTTAAAGAAACTCCGATATTTTGTAAGAAACGGGAACAAAAAATCTTTAATTCAACAAAATAAAAACGAAAGTCTGAAAAGACAAATTCGAAAAGTGATTCTGTAAGCAATCGATCCGTTAGGTAGAATTTTGCCATGTCAAAAAAAATAATTGTAAATCCTGACGTAAAAGTTTTTTTTAAAAGGGTGATGCAGCACGCCGAGATGGATGAAGAATACATTATAGTCGTTTACTGTATTAAATAGTGAATTCGGGACAGGCCGAATGAAGAAGACGAACCGAGTGGCGAACTCGCTTTCTGTAATAATATTTTACTATTATTTTAATTAGAACTGGTAATTGCGAAAAATATAGTTTCGTGCAGAACACTCGGTTCGTCTTCTTCATTCGGCCTGTCCCGAATTCACCATTTAATATATATATCATCCAGACGTCCTTACTAAATCCCTCATGTTTACTGTATTGTTTATAAAAGTTTTCGTTTTTATTTGCTGTATAAGGAGGAGTTCGAGCAGGCATGCCTGGCGTCTTTAAACGACGGTGCGACGGTGCTGCCACCTAAGTGGGGCAGTTGCCATGGTGATCCGGCAAGCGGGAGCTAAGTCGCTCCGGCAATTAAGGTGACGATATATAACCGTATTTGCCGGTGCCGGGTAGCGACGCGCGAGAACATGTACGGAACGCCGCTATTCTTATACGGCGGCCCGAGCATTTATTATTGCGTATTATCATACGTCAAAGAACATTAGGTACTTTGACGGGGACGTGCACCGGGGAGCCTCAGTTTTTCCGCCACCGCTACGCTGATGCTGTTATAGAGTTTCTGCAAATTTTGGAAAGGTTTTGCTAGAGGCACAGCTTTTCTTATTGGATTTTGTAAAGAGGTGGGAGAGAGTGAGCGAGAGAGAGAGAGAGGACGAGCGACGGTAAAAAAAAATGTGACGGTGTGTGTGTGTATGTGGGGAGGGGTTGTAAGGAAAATCCTGTTTCCTAAATTAGGTCGGTGGGATCCCGAGCCCCAGCAAGTTTTTTCACGCTTTTTTTCCTACTCCATATATATATAGTTCATATTCCATCTTCCTTAAAGAACATTAGTTTGTCAAGAAAACTGCGTAACTCGCTGATGAGATAGGAAAATGATGGAAGGTTTTTCTTTCCTCCCACTCACCCTCGTCCTTCAGGAGACGATAGAGCGGTCGGGCGTATAGGTCTAGGTTGCCAAGAGAAAGGCACTTCCTTGTCGATTTAAAAGACATTGAAAGCTGTCTTTTTGCTCTGAATGATGCTCTCTTTCCGGTTCCAATAGGTCAACCGTGCTCTTCCGTTTTCGAATAATACGGTAGAAGGCGAGTCAAACTTTACATTCGCCGAGAAGTTGTCACAAAGCCAAAACCGTGAATATCCCCAATTTCGTCGTAGTCGTCGTCGTGTGTGTACAGCCAGAGTCAACTGTTATCGTGTACTCGTGGCGTTGCTCTTTCACCATCGACTCAATGACGAGTCTTACAATTTGCGCCGGAAGGGGCCAAGAATTTGGAAACGCGATGGTATTATGTGCCAGCTCGTCTCCATTTTTTTTGCGTCAGCCAAGAGCCAAATGTCTTCCTACGAAAACGACACAATTGACCTGTCTGCTACTGCCTACCGCCCTCACCACTTACTCGCGGCAAAGATGGTGACAGTGACATTTATGTGAATGTAGAAAATGTTTTACAAGTTCGTGCAAATACTACTGTTTTAATTACAGCGCACGAGTGCATTAAGGTTAGAAGTTTGGCTACGGATAGACACATCTGATATTAAAAGGGACAGTTGAACACACTTCGCATCCCAAACATAGTTAAATTAATTAATCTCAATTTCCCAAATTGGACGCACACTAAACAAAATGTTTTCATTAATTTGAAACATTCACGGAACAATTAATTATGCACGTTTTGTTAATTCAATATTTTGTGACGTGAAAATGTTCAACATATTGTATTAAAAGTTAGAAAAGTGAGTAATGTAATTATGCTGCTTATATAATAAATATTGCGTCTTCTATAGTTTCCTCGTCAACTACGGTTATTATTATTTTTGTTTTCAACTTATTTTTGTATTGTTACTATTATTGTACTATTGTACTATTATTTTTGTTTGTTTTCTAAGTGTTGTTAGTCATAACAACAAGATACAGAACCTTTAGACGCGAATTCTGTGGACCCTCCCATTGGTTAGAATTTGTGAGGGTCTGCCAGCTACTGTTGCAAAAAAACATTGTTATCATCGTCGCACAACATTTTTTAACCGTCACTTCTATCTAAATCCACTTTTTCAATCCAGTCAACGATGCAATGCAAATCGAACTCAATAAAATCATTCGGCATCAACCAGTTTCTAAGCTGTAAAATTTTAAATAATATAAATCGAATTAAATCAAATGTTTAGTTGAAATCTGGGAGCAAATTTAAATTTGACGAGTCATGTATGGAAAGTTTAATTTGGGAGTTTAATAAAATCTAAAATAATGTTTCATGATTCGGAGATGTTTTAGAATCTTGAAATGTTAGACGAATATCGGGAAGTTAAATTAGATTTGCACATGTCTGAATATTTTGAGCATGCAAAGATTTCCCAGGAAATCTATAAATAATGATTTTCAACTGTATAATCAACAGTACAATTTCATGCGTTTTCACATGGCATCAATTTAAACTGTTCAGTAAGGATGTCTATGCAACCGCACACAAGTATAATCATCTTTGAAGGGCTCGCTCAGATTTGCTAGACATTCTCTGACAGACCACATAGAAAAAGGAAATCTCGGCACATCCATAAGAGCAACTTTACTGGTCCCTCTTGACATGGCCAATCACAAGCACACAGAGTCCTGTATAGTGGAGCGTCGTACAAGTAAGGAAGGCTCAGTGAAGCGGCAACATTACCTATGCTATTTCCTTAATGCCAACGAGACAGTGACGGATCTTAGAGTATTGCCATTACAAGCGCGGTTCGCTGAATTCGGCGACGGAATTGATGAGGGATGAGCGGGGGGCAGAGAGCATGTCGTCAGAGTTAGGTTATCACCCTGCTAAACATTGGTCTAATGACGCAACGACATGGCGAGGCCAGGCGAGGCGACTCCGTCAAGCTTCACGCGCGCGTCTGTGACCGAGAGATTGAGTGGCGCCAACAAACGAGCGGCCTACGGACCTCGATACGTACTAAGGAGTCTAGCCTAACCTACTGAGAACCTAGACCTAACCCAAACTGAAAGTGTATTGATTTCTCTGCCTCACTTCGCTTAAATGTGCCCACTCCAGATCCAGAAAAAAATTATGTTCGAGCCCTTTACCATTATTACAGATAAAGGTTATCGATTTAAACAATTTCCGGAATCTGCTGTCAAATCTTCATCGTTTACCCGTCGTCGCATTGTTTGTAAGGGGTGGATGTTTGATTAGATGAGTATAGATTATTTCCAAAAACACTGGGTGTCAGTAGGGTGACGGGGGGACAGTAGAATGACGCGCAGCCAAGGCCATTACAGCAACGTCATTACAGATACGTCGTTATGTTCATGTTTCGGATTCTGGTAAAGCAAAATGCGTTCTGTAATGTAGACTCAATGTCTAAATTAAAATTAATCGACGACATCGCGGCTAAGAATTGACGTCTAGCACTTAAACTAAAAGTGCGTATCTAATGTATCGTAATTGAAATTGATTTGAAGCTGAGAAATGAATAAGGTTCCAATACACAAGGGTCTCTGACTGGGTTCAGAAAAGTTAATGGAATAAAAAGAATACTACACATGTACCGTACAGATTATTTAATAGTTTATTGATCAAAGGGTTCAAATATACAGACTGTATTTACGTGTTTCGGTATTGTAATGCTGCTGCGCTCAATGACTTTTGTCCAATCTTGAGTACTTAGACATGTGGCTGCCCCGTCATGAGGCAATCACACACAGCACGCGTGCACTGCAGAATAAACTTCGCATGGCGCAATGCTCCTTTATGTTCCTCGTACACACGTCAATTAATTGTGCCTTCGGGAACGCGGTTGCAATAAAAAGCGAATGGTGAAACGGTATTACAGGTAAAACTGTAACGCAACCTTAGTCAATCACACTGCGGAGTTAATGTGATTGAGATACGGTCGTCATGTCTTATCGGTTATCTCCCCTTACTAAAAGATTGCAGTCTAGAATTATCTTTTGAGCAAAAGAAAGATAACGTTTTAAACTGAAATCACAGTCATTTGATGTATTTAGAACTCGGGGTAGGTTGCTCGTGACGAGTGAAAGACTCGAGGTTTCTATTATTTTATCTCCTTGGTGACGAGTTGAGAAGAATCGAATTTGACTATGGGTTCGCTTGCATGTTCATGTCGGCGGAAGTGAGACTTCCCCTTTCCACTCCTTATCTCTCGTGAGACAGTTCCAAGTGGCGAGTGAGGTGTACCGATATAGAGAGGTAGGCCCCGGCCTGCTTAGTGCAATGGCACTGCGGCTTCAGCCAGCTCAAAGGCTTTAATCTAGCCTCGTCGCAAATTGAATTCTCTACGGAGATGCGGTTATGCCGAGCCGCCTCGCCTTACACTGCGCAACTGCCGGGACTCAAATCGAATCGTTGGCACCAACCAAAATGCCTAGTGACAATTGAATAACGATCTATAGTTTTCTAATGCCCGCACGCTGTAAGTTTACCATCTCTTCCTAATAAGAGGATGGTCGAGTTAAATTGGCGGTGAGAGACGGGCAAAAGCTTTCACCGAGATGAGGCTAAATTGGAAGTCATGATTTCGATTTGCAATTCGGTTTCGTGAAGGAGATCGGTTTCAGATAGGAGCAAATGAAACTGGATTCGTTACGATACTGCTTCTGGAAAGAGCAGTTCGACTTGAGATTGTTTAAAACGTTTCACATTATTGATTTTCAGATTTGTTTTGTAATCTCATTTGAATTTTTTTGTAATTTAATAGAGTGCTGTAAGCGTAAGAAAGTATAATATTTAAATATTCCTGAGATGAAACTAATTGCTTTCTTACCGATGAATGTATTTACTTTATAATTTTTATTATTAAAACTTTTGAACGATTAGTAGGTTTGTAATAGTTTTATTAGTATTGACCACTCAGTACTTTTTATGTCCTTTCATTATTACTATTACTATTGAAATTATTTATCCATTCTGATATGAAGGTGTCGTGAATTAAATAAGCATTTTAATTTAGACTAGCCGTGGGGGATATTTTGTTCATACCAGTATGCTCATTTTTCTCCTCTACGCAATATATTATTCGATACGTGTTTTTCGGGTTCTTTGAAGTAATAACTAATTTTTAGCAATTTACACGAGTACATATTGTTTATATAATTTTCTTTAAGTCGTTGATTCTATACAATATTCCGTCGAAGCAAAAAAATAATTCTTGGTTGACATTTTCTCCATTGTTATAGTTTGAAGTGTTTACTGATCAAATGTTCCAACAAGTGAGCTCCGATCTGGAGGAAAATAATATATTTTTATATATTTAGTTCAGTACGGTATGTTCAAAGTAGGAAGAATCTTTTGTTTGGTAACCAGCAAGCACTATATAAAGAGACTTTTCGACTTTGTTGCTCTGGATGTAGTACAGTGAATGGTACTGACATCAAGTCAGGAAATAGGAAAAAATATAATTGTTTCTGTCGACTTCAATCGACCAGAACAGAAATTTGTTGCTGCCAAAAATGAAATAAAATATACAGGGTCCCAATATATAACTCAGTAAAACGCCCTGAATACTACTGTATTGCAGTTTTTAAAAAATATGTGTTTTTTTTTTTAAATCTCTGAATTTAGTATATACTTGTAGAAATATCACTTGCGGTTTATTGTCTTGTGTTTATTAGATTTCACTGAAAAAGGAACCCTTTTTCTAATTAGGACAATCGTTAGCAACTGTTATCACATCAAATACTCGTACATTTAAAAAATATTCTGTCACAGAATAATTATAGATATCATAAATGTATGAATATGTTAATAAAGTATATTTAAACACTGATCTATAAATTTACTAACGCATTACCTATTTAAATGTTATGAAAATATTTTGTTTGCCAATGTATGGTTTGTCTTATTCAACGCAATGCCAACAAGCTCTGGATATTTTGTTGTTGAAGTGACCACTCATAAACTGATAAGGAAATATTGCGGGTATATTTGTCAACAGGCTGTACAATAACTACTTGACAAAGTATATGCTTGTAGCTACAGAAGCCTCGCATGACTGCGTCTCTTCCGTGGCAAAAGTATGCAGTTTCAATTGTTGGCGTCGATAAATATCGTTGACGCTACATTCGTCCAATCGGGACTTGTTTGGGTTTTCCTTTTGTTCTACTGCATCGCTGCATGCAACTTCTCTATCAAAAGCAGAAATTATGGTTCGCTTATGGAATTGCGTTCAACCGCTAACCGGTCATTTCCACTAGCCAAGCGAATAAGAGGGCGTCTATTCTGCTGAAGTCCCGGGGTTGACATCTTGTGTACATGGAAAGCGAGATCCACGCCGCATGCCTATGAAGTACAGTAGTGTTGCTACTATCATTTGTGAAATGGGACGCGAAGAACACATTGTAATTTAGGCGTTGTTGACTGTAAGTTGATTGCCGGTTTGCCCCATGGAATTATATTTCTGCAAGCTTCATGCAAACGCGGGAAAAGAGATTTCAAATCAACACGTTTTGAGATCTTATTACTGTAACTAGATGGCGCTGCAAGTTTGTTTTTGAAAGCACGTTGTATTTTAAAAAATGACCAAAGAGGATGTGTTGATTCAGATCAGGTTTTCGTTAGTAAGGGATTGAGGGAGAAATCATATCTCCATCGTGTAAATGTGCCTTAAGATATGCGAACTTAGAGATGAATCTGCTAGAAAAGTTGCCACTTTTCGACCATTATTATTTTCCTAGTTCTTCCATTTTGAGTACTTTTTATAAATATCAAGGAGAAGAGGTCCTTTTAGAAGAGGGTATCAGGAGGTCACAGGCATTCTGGCCAGCGTCCAAACCAAAAACCCGTCCAGTCAATAAATGTGTACTCCCAGACGACGCAGTACGGCTTATAAGGGAGACCTATATCAATTGTCTGGTTCACCGTTCTGGCATTACGCTCCTTTTTCTACTTGGCTGTTGCGTTTTTTCTTGTCGGACATTAGAGATATTTATCGAGTCTCACAGTTTCGAAATTGGATAAACTGATTTGGTGGAAAGGGGAGGGGTTTTTTCCCCCCTTTTCTATCCCGCCACAGATAGAGGAGTCTAGCCGTCATTAGTTTAATCGTGGATGTGTTTGATACTGTACGACCAAAGGTTTCTCGTATACCAAACATGTTGTTCTTTTTTTTGTTTTAAATCGCAAGGCTATTTCGATCAACGTTAAAAAAAATCATTCGTAACGTTACCCGCAGGTAATGTTCTCAGATAAAACGATTGTTATAAGTAAGGTGTTCTTCTGAATGTCTGCCGGTATCTCATCTTGAGTGGGCTTTAAAAGGACTAGATCAACAAAACCGACAATAGAAAAAACACTTGCCTTCTAATTTCATATTTGTTTTCCCGTTTGTGTTGCCTAGGACTATACAGTATATTATAAAGCGTTACCATCAATAAAAATCTAGACAATTTCCTAGAAAACTATTTGTTGATAGATAATACATGCAGGTAGAGTGTAAATAAAATTTGTAATAACGGTTCAGGAACGCAAATGACAAAAAACAGTCCTCTTTTCTAAGATCATTATTAATTTATACAGTATAAAAAGTCAGTTTCTTAGAAAATTCCCGTTATTCTCAATTAATGAATGTTTCAATTATATTTACCTAGACGAAATCGAATAATAAGGTTAATTGGTTATGATTTGAACAAGAGCACCAATTCTTTCGCTGTGTACACTACGTAAACCGTGCACTGCATTTCTTTATTTGTGTCGTTGGTAAACTAGGATGTATTTTGATGACGGATATTTGGAAGGTAAAGTCTACGTAAGTGTTCGTCTACTCGACTATGTCCGCTTGATCGGGCTTATGAGAAGCGACAGACGTAAAGCCACGGCGATCCGATTGAGGTCGGATAAACCGGAGAGATGCGATTTGCTGACAGTGATCTTTGCCAGACCAGATGGACGTCGATCAACTCTTGATGCAGAAACCTGAATTGAACCGGGGGAAAACGGTCACGCCTTGTGGTAGGAAATGAAGTGGAGGACTGCGAGATGAACGCTTTAGTACAATATTGTACTGAGAGTGTAGTAGGAATCGTCGTAGACCAGTTGGTGTTAAGACTGACTGTGACTCGGAGGACCTGGTTTCGAATCACGGCGTGGGCTCTCGACAATTTCGATCCCGGGATACTGGTGAAAATGTGCCGATCACATAGTGTCTAAGCAATAAAGATGGGTATAGAAATCCCAGTAGTGAAGTTGACTACAGTGAATTTAAAAAAAACACAAAACGTCACCACAAAACATCTGATCCTCCTAGCATGCATTATAATAGAGATGAAAGAATGTTTCTTTCTTCGCATATATAATTTAGATTCTTCTAACCGTGAATGTTTATAGTAGAGGTTGTCTCTATAGCATTTTTTGTTTTCTACGACCATGGTAATTACTTTTTTGTCTCATAAGATTAGCTCTATCTCACATACAAAAAATGAAAGAATGGGTAAAGTAATTGAAAGTACAAGATCTGCTGCATACTACGCAATTAAAAATATAACTATCCTGTTTCTGTGAATCGCCCGTTTTGTCAACAATCTATACAAATACTCTGCAATTAATTAATTTTAATTTCTAAACATCGCTCAAGTAAATTTTTTGTTCGTGAACAGATTATTTATTATCTCTTCAGTTTATTCGATCCATCAATCCGCTCAGAGAATCTAACAACCTCAATGGAAGTGTGGCCACAGGATGAAAATGCAATCGAGAGATTAGAATAGGATTATTGGAGACGCCCAGACCTGTTTTATTACGATAGTGGCTAGCCAATATTTTACCCACCCACAAAAACGGCTTGGTCATCCGACGTTTGGCTCAACGACGTGATTTAACAGAATCCATTGTCCGAGATTATAGAAAACTGCAGCAAACCGTGCTAACGTCGAGACGACTGTCGCGTTTCGTGTTGGTGGCCGGGTCTGGAGGCACCTGCGTTGCTGGCAAATTGAGGCCGCCCACATCTATTAAGAGTGGAAGTGTCGATCTGGCAACGTCATAAGCAAGCGGTAGATGCGTGTATCCCGTCGTCACGAAGAGGGCCGTGTTCCAGCACCTCGTCACGTCACGCATTCGAACCATTAACACTCGGCGGCTCGTGCCACGATGGCGACTGCCCCCACCTTCACCCCCTCATCTCTCGCCACCCGCATTTGAAGGTATTTAATTACGTGCACACACTATCGGACCGCCTGTGTTATTAGCCGGATACAGGCTTTACGATCCAATATGGAAATCCGTCCACAGCTTAACTCGACTACACAACCAGCACCATCTCACACAAATATCCTCCTAGCACCCGCTCCTTGAGTCAGGCCGCCATCTTTTTTCAATAGTTTTTTTAAATTCACTGAAGTGTATGACACAACAGGAAGATTCTGTATCCCTCTGTTTCACCAGTACCCCGGGATAGAATAATCGAGAGTCCGCGCCGGGAATCGAACCCGGGACCGCCGAACCACAGTCCGTCGCTAAACCAACTGCGCTACGACGGGT
>JAQGBY010007257.1:0-11989 GCA_034698785.1 Mycogona germanica | reverse complement strand
ACTCTATTATTCGATAAGGATAACTAACCGAGAACCATTGCAACTGACGACAAAGGACGACGGCGATTCACACTTACGGATCTTTCTATTAGCTATTATTTTATTTGAGAGTTTCTCGCCGACTCTGGTCGCCTTTTTTCGTCCGGTTCTGTCCCGGAGACAACCCCTATTTCATTATGAATTTAGTATGAATATTTTATTATTATTTGTTTCTCAATCGAAATATCTAATTTCTTCAGAACGAAAATGCATTTTTCTTCCTATTTTTTCAAATACAAGTGTCGCCGAGATATTATTAATTGAATAATAAATATAAATTAGGAATCTAGTGCGGCAAATATCGCTGGCATCACTGGTAGCACGTGAGAGCGACGACAGCGCCATTTTCCCCAAGTGGAGACGCCATATTGTAATTTTCCTTTTTAATTAATGGCAAGGCTCAACACTTCAACGACTGATATCTC
This sequence comes from Mycogona germanica, assembly GCA_034698785.1. NCBI lineage: Eukaryota > Metazoa > Arthropoda > Diplopoda > Chordeumatida > Chordeumatidae > Mycogona > Mycogona germanica. Next base: position 11,525 of record JAQGBY010007257.1, on the reverse strand, counting down.
GAGAAATATACAATATGGAGATCTGAAATAAATTGCACTCGACCAGAAATTGGCGGAACTATCTAAAGCTCAAAATTGATTCAATGTCGTCAAGCCGTCAAGCAAGGATACGCATAGAAAGACAGATTAAAGAAAAAAATCAAAAGAGAGGACAAGCTTTAAGAATTTCAGGAAATTTGCTGCAATCCGTAACAGAATTCAGACTCTGGCATAGACGACATTGTGTGATTGCCTCACTACACGGGGCAGCAGCAACATACTCGCCCACCACAGCATTATCAGCCAAATTCCGATCCCCTCACTCTGCTACGTCGGTTCGAGACCTCTTCTCCGGGCCATGTGTGTGACGTCAGCACCTGCTGGATACTTCCATTTCGAAGATAGGGACGCTTGTTTGATTTTCACGCGCCCGAAAAATTCCGAAGGGTCTCGGGCCGGGAATTGAACCCGCGATCGCGGCACCACCCTACTGCCTGTCCCCGGTGACAGGCTGGAATGATGGATGAAGATTGCCAACAGTGTGAGCACGGACGAAGTATTTTCCATATGTTAATGACGTCACACATAAATATATATATATGTTTCTCTCGTCAGTCGTAAAAGGATTTTTGTTTCTTTTCATTGTCGACTCGGTTCTCTCGGAAAAATAATGAGCCTCGAGGCTGATTTTGTTTTTGCGTTTCATCATGTGTCTTTGTTTTGTGGAAACGGAAAAGTTGTAACACAATTTGTGGAGAAGGGGGGCGGAGGCTCTGGGGTCCTGCTTTCGAATACGAGGGGTGATGAACAAAGAGATGCTGTGAGGTTAGAATGCGGATGCGGTCTTAGTCACGCCGAGGCGGGCTAGCCAAGGCTGTTACACGGCTTTGCCTAGGTTGACAATTGTTATGTTAAATTGAAAAAGAATAATTTTTAAAATATCTATTTGATTATTCCGGTAATAATATGTGATATGGTGTGCTTGGTTGGAACAGTTATCTGGTTTGCTTGGTTGGAACAGTTATCTGGTTTGCTTGGTTGGAACTGTTATCTGGTTTACTTGGTTGTCTCGTGAAATTGACGACGTCATGCTTTTGATGTGGAGACGCCATTTTTTAAGTTTGAAGCCAAAGGGAGATTATCCAAAATTTGGTAACGGTTGTTTTATTATGTTATATTGAAAATTGACATCTGAAATTCCGTCGCTAGCGAATTGTGGTGGTCTACTAAGGGTATGTTAAAGTTTATGCTATTTTATTGAGCCGTTCGAGAGTTAGTCTCCGAACAGGAAAATCAGATTCTTAGTTTTATAGTATAGGATGTACCTTTGTATTCCGGTGTACTGAAGCCACAGATGCTCAGCATTCTCGCTGGAAGTAAACTGACTGGCAAATACCTTCCGGTCTCCACTCGCTCCAATGTCTTTGGCGATGGATGCGTTTCTGAATTAGCTGCTCTGCGCCGTTGCGAGTTGCGCCCGGCTAATGAATAAGGCCCCCAAGGCGTTTAAAATATATGCAAAGCAGCGTTAATGGAGGAACAATATAGAATATCAGGATGAGGGGAGAAGAGGGGGCGAGAGGAAGAACCAACCGGAATCTACAAGACCAGGCAACTCAACACGTCCCGGACTAACGAGCTCAACAACCTTGTGTGTGTGCCGAGAAACAGAAAAGCTTTTGGCGCGCGGATTCATCAATCTTTTGCGCGGGAAGAATGAGCCCGCGTTTCTCCGCAGCGCCTCTAGCGACAAAAAACTTTTTTGTGTCCTCTCTTCGGGGCACAAAAGCTTGCACTGTTTAGGTGAGACTTCGCTAATGGTGGTAAATGGATTTGAAGTTGGCAAAATAATGCGGCGGGGTTTGGATGTAGACACTGAAGAGTTCGGATTCTCGTGTTCTACTGAGACCACGCGAGTCCACAAATGGTAATAAAACCGAAAATACTGTAGCAAAAGTGGAGCCTTCACTTGCTTGACATTGCTATAGAGATCTCAATTGTCATTGAAATGTGGGGAAAGCTTACTTTCGAGATCGCAGGCGCTATCTATTCACATTCTGGTCGCGTGCCCGAATGTTCTGAAAAGTAAACGCACCCTCTTTAGTCGCATTCGAAATGGTTAAGCCTAATTGAGATTTAATCAAGATGTTTACCGCCAGCGCCATCTACTGATCTGTCGTTCAAACTCATCGATTTCAACTACCTTACGCCAGGGTGAGCTGTTTACACTTACGTCATTCACGTGATTATTAAAAAATAAAATCAATAGTCCTAAAACGTAATCCCGGGCCGGTCACACAACTTCCATTTTATTCTAAAACGTAGTAATTTAAAAGGAGAAATTCCAGTCATTTTGTTGAATGAAATTGCAGGAGATTCGTTACGGTTAACTGGATCAGCTCGGGCAGGACCGTTAATGACTAAAGGTGATTAATTTTTAAACTGAATTGTGAGTTGATCATGACCAGTTTTATCCGTAAAGATAGGGATTTGTATCGCGCCCTCTAGGAATAATTAGCAGCAGAGCAAACGTGAGGCGACGAAGGTGGCGCTGAGGGCGTTTATTTTCTAAATATAATTCTTTTAAATTTATTCATTTTATTTCGGACAAGCAGTATGCAGTTCGTTGCTCAGTTCGCGCTGGGTCTGCTGGGATTGCTGACCCGAGCCCACGTTTCTCTCGGTTTGAACTACCTGGTCGTCGGGCGCGTCGATAATTACTGCCACGATATTGCAAAGGTAGGCATGTCTTGGATCAAAGCACACCACACCTAGATAAGTGATTCCACTTCAGGATAAAAATAATGAGCCTAGCCGCACTACTAGGCTCGGCACGAATTCTTAAGACGAGATGCGAAGCGCCCTCTTTATTTGTGCCGCAGTACAAACATTACGAAACTTTAAGCGGCGTTTACACCGGAGAAGAGCGGCTCCTGAGGAGCCGTTATTCGTCACATAGGAGCGAGAAAATCGCCGCTTCCTGTTATTTTTAGGTGTAAACCAAAAGAGGGGAGCTTCGAGGGTTGGCTCCACGGAGCGTTTTTCGCTCCCATCATGAACAGAGCTGTTTCTATTGTGAAGGGAGCCTCGCATTAGATCCGTTTACTGAGCGCCTTCTGTGCGCTCACTCACGGCTCCGCTCCGCTCTCCATCAGCGCCAATGGCACAACAAGAAGAGCGCTCAGTTTCACGCATCAGCGCCGTCTATTGAGCAAATATGACAACGGCGTGGGAATGGAGCACTGCATGATTTCATTTTAGTGTAAATGCAAAAGATCGTAGGAGCGTTGGTCGCAAAGGAGCGGAGCACGCTCCAGTCTCCCGCGACTGAGTGTAAACGTCGCATTAGTAGTCAAGGGTGCCGTGTTAAGCTTACGCCATTTCCGTTGCAACTGGTAGAAAAGTGCTAAGCCATTGCTTTCATATGCAAATAGTATTGTGTCTCAAGTAAGGAAGGCGCCACGTCTTTCGCCAAATGAATTAGTTCAGAACAAATCCGTTAGGGTATCTTGAATGAATCCAGAACTTTGAGTAAGTCGACTAAAAGTGTTGTAGAATCCGAGCCAATGCATCGAGAATAAATATTTATTTTTGTCTATCCAGCACTTGATCATCAACTGCTTCATCTCGATGGGCTTCCACCTGATAGACATATTGGTGGACTCGCTGCCGTTCGTCCACCGACGGCGGCGGGTGGCCTGCGGCGCCGCCTCCCTCCTCCGTGCCATGGTCAGCCACCAGGACGCCGACATTGACTCGTCCTCTGATATCTCCGGATCGGACGATTCGTCGGTCGACCAACCGCTCGTCACCGGCGCCTCACACGCGGCGTCCACTTCCGGCCAGCGGACTCCGACGCGTGTGGTGAGGGTGGACAGTCGGGCGTGCGGCGAGTTGCCGAGACGCCTTCGCCGTGGCCAGCCCTCGGCGCCGGGCTCACCCTGATTGCCCTGATTGGGAGACCGGAATCGGAAGTGATGCCTAACGAGAAAATTAAAATCAAATGATCTTGCCCGAAATTCGTCGTTTGTTATCATTTAGATTATGTTTTTTTACTTTTTTTTTGCTTAATAAAATTTTCAGTTGAATAGAAATGGTTTTCTGTGAGATTATCTCTTAGTCAAGTAGAATTACTAACTGTACATGCGAATGAGTACATCTAACTAATATAACTAAAACAAGAATTTCTTCTAACGAATAAAATTTATTTTTAAGACTCCAGTATTTTAGGGAGACTTAGTCGCCTTTTGCGGACTGATGATTAATTTTTAAAGACCTTCCTCAGAAATAGCATATTGAATATGATAGTAAAGCTCTCCAAAGCCCGGTTTACACCGGAAAAGATCGGCTTCTATGTGCTCCGATCCCCATGCGACTAACGCTCTATCGATCTTTTCGGTTTACATCAAAATTGAGTGATGTAGTGCTCCATTCACATGCAGTTGCAATATTTGCTCTATAGATGGCGCGGCTGCACGTCAATTGAGTAAAACTATTTGTGAGTGAAGGCGCTGATGCATGAAAACTGAGCGTTCTTCTTGTTGTGCCATTGGCGCTGATGGAGAGCGGATCGGAGCCGTGCGAGGCTCCCTTCACAATAGGAACAGTTCTAGTCGTGATGGGAGCGAAAAACGCTCCGTGGAGTCGCTCCTCGGAGCTCCGATTTTTCTGGTTTACACCAAAAAACAACATGGCGCTGCGATTTTTGCGATCCTTGTGTATGTAAGTCCTTGTGGTGTAAACCCATCTTAAGATCACTAACTATACAGGAGTCTTTCAAATATATTTTTAATTGCTTTTTGCGCATTGGTTGACGGTGTGAGTGCGGATTAATGCTAACGAGTTGTGTGTGTGAGTCAGAGTTTGAGGAGCGCTGTTCGTTTGCCGACACCTAATCTCTGGTCGTCATGACAGCCGCCATACGCTAGGGTGGCTGGATACTGCTTATGAGGGGGTTTGGGGGGTGTCAATAGAGGCGTTCTCTCCTGCAACACACTTTTAAATAGATAACAACGTGTCCGCTGAGATTCAAAACGCGCTATTGGCCATTTGCATGGTGGCGTCTGCAGTTGTCACCGCCGGTGGCGCTGTCAAGAGTCCAGGATGGCATGTCCTCAGACGTGTCCCTTATCGATAATCTCCATTTTCCCTACAACATAAAATAATCCTGCACCTCGTCGTAGATCACTAATCGCCACCTACCGGCGAAGAGACGAAATAGGTTTTCAACAGTCAAGTTAATGAAAATAAAATTGTTTAAATAGATGCTCAATCGCGATGGCGCTCGAACCAAACAGTTGAACTGCCGGTAAAATTAACCCGAGGTGTCATTGAAAGTCCTTGGAAACAGAGCACGAATCCCTGTGCGCGTTCCTTAATCAAGTGCGGATAACTGCCGCTAGGATCGTGGCGCGTCACTCGACTAAAGGGATGTGGTGCTCGAAAGATTTATGCATATTTCGGAGCGTGCCAAGGAAGATAAATATACACGCACTAATCTTATAATCTATATTGGCAGCTGCGCTGAGGATCTGATCCTCCCTCCGTTTTATAATTGGACAATTTTCACGCTGTTTTGCAGCGCCTCACCATGTTTTCAGAAAATGCTGCTCTGGATTTGGACCCCTGTTGCCAGATTTTTCAACACCGTCACGTTTGTAAGGCCTGGGGTGAAGGGGCCCTCACTGGCAATTTTGTTGAGTGACGTAATGTGTAAGTGTCCGGAAATTGGCTGGTAATCGTCAATCATTATTTCTCATTTTTTTTAAATCTATTGTATGGGATTGAAAACATTGCAGATGCCCAGATTGGATTGTCTGGAGTGTAAATATCTTAATGGTAAACATTTGGGTTAATTGAACTAGTTCTTGCTGCAATTTAGTTGCGTTTAGTTAGTTTGTTATATTTTTTTAGCTCTGGATTTAGTTAGTCAGATGGCGTTTAAGATGGATTGCTTGTTCGCATATGGGCGTAGATCACGATCGACATTGTAGGAATATGGCGAGAGGGGGTTGCAACAGCGAGTGGTCGAAAATAAATTGTGGAAAAAGTGAGAACACTAAACTTCGAATTTCCAATGCCAAAAATATTTGCATTTTACCAGTACAGACTGCATGACATTTTTGTCAACCCTCCATTCGTTTGTGCAACACTACTCATACCTAATATTTGCTCAATGTTTAGCAGAGGGATGACCGAATATTTAAGGCGTGTGCGTACAATCTGCTAAAAGCAAATAAGATTCAGCTATGCTCATCTAGCCCTAGGGCATCTGGACAAATTGTAGCCCTGGGCGATTGTAGAAAAACGTTCCTCCAAAACGTCATTTCTTCGATTCACCTATCGATTCAATTCCGTCAATCTTTTTCTTTTTTAAATTGAATTGGTCAAATTATTATTGTAAAACAAAACTGTGTTTTCCATCCCGATTTTCAATACCTAGGAACTTGTAATTGATATTCCGATTGCGGTCTCCGCCCTGGGCTCCTGTCCGTAATCTATTCACTCGAGGTGTCCCCCTCCCCCACCAAAGCGTAAGGGGGCGTCAGAGCGTGCTAGCCTACCACATAAGCCCAATAGTCCACCCCCTCGCACGTGTGTGCCATCCCCCTAACCACCACCAGGGTTCTCTATTTACCTATCAGGACCCCCGCACACTTTTCACGCATTCCACTTTCCTTCCCCGCTTTTGTCCAACCCGTGCGCGGACCCCTCTTTCGTCATTGTGCGCACCCCACCAAGCAGATTGACAAACGGATGACCGGGTCTATGTTATTCGTGGGTTGCCTACCATATATACCCGAACATTTTCCCAATTCAGCCAATCGAATCGAATCAGGGAATAAAATAGGGAATAGCTAATCGAAGACATAAAGCAAAGCTAGATAGTATGGCGGCAATAATCCGAAAGTTACATGAAAAATACGACTTTTCGTCGTAACTTTCGGATTATTGCCGCTATAGCTTTGCTTTTATGTTTTCGATTAGTAATATATCTGAATCAGCTTGTGCCTTCTGCACTTTTTATTTAGGGAATAGCTGCGGCAATTCAAATCAAATGTCTCAGGGTTTTATCCAGGACAATGGACAGCAGCGCAATCTATATTATAATTCTGAAAGTGTGTACCTTAATCCGTTTGCTTTGGCGTTAAATTAGGAACGGCTTAACGAACTTGAGTATAATTTGACTTGTAGATAGTTTTGCAAATTTATAGTCTAGTGCAAGTTATTTCAGATCTCGATGTTGCGTATTTTTCGAGATATCAGTCGTTGAAGTTTAAATCATTGATCCAAGATGGCGTCTCCACTTGATGGCGCTGTCGTCGCTCTCATTGAGGCCAGCAACATTTGCACACTAGATCCCGAATTTTACAAAATTGGAAGAAAAACATATTCTTTATGAATAGATTTGATATTTAAATTGTTAAATTGACGCCGTTTAAAAGCAATTCGCTGCCATGACTGGAACAGCCGAGCGAAGAGGACTATTTCTCTAGTCCATTGATAAGTGTGAACACAATGCTTTTGACCAGGGTCGATTTTAAAAATAGGCACCCGATGATGGACCCATTTGACCATCACAATACTCGTGCATGTAAATGCATATCCAACCACAAGTCTAGCGAAAAGCCTTCCTCACCTCCCCCTTACGATGTATCCACACAATACAGGAAAACCCCGGGGGCAGAGAAGCAGTCGACCGTCACCCCTAATTTCCGTATCGCACATGACTAAGAAATTCTAAATTACCCTCCCCCCACCCCTCGACCCCAAACCCTGTAACCCTCCCCTCGGGCATTATACACGCTCCCCCCACTCGCTGGAGAAATCCATATAACCGCCTGAGTCCATCCGCCTCCAAGAGCACCTACAATTATAAAATTTTCCAAAAAAAAAAACCCTGAACTTCAGTCAACCTAACATTGATCACTTTTTAGCCTAAATGCCAAGACGAGAATTCTACACTTTGATCTTAGCCAAAAGTCCGGTAATAAAGTTGCTGGTCAGAATTCTGAAAGGGGATTGTAATGTTGATATCGGGGACTCTGGATGTGCCCATCTCCTAATAGAAGTGGAAGAAGGGACCACACTAGAATGGTAAACGAGCTTCAATGTACATCTGCGTCATATTTTAACTCCTATTTCCCTACAGTGTGTAGACAGTGGAATGACATGACAGAGCCTCAAATCCAGAGCCTTTTAAAATAAATCCATTTCTGTCCCCAACTGGTCTTTCGACCCCCGCCATAGGTCCCTCTCTTGGGGGCTGCTTGCGGCTAAAATTTGTAATTGTAATATAATTTTTATTTGTTCATGTACGACGCGCACGCCGATTTTCAACAATCGATGTAATACACAAATTTTCGATCCCAATCGATTGTTCTACTGTCGTTTCTAATTTAACACCCAAATAAACAGAAACTGTCTGCGGTGGATTCGATCCAAGCTGAACTATTGCAATAATTAAAACAAATATTTAGAACCCAACTGTTGGCGTTGCCAATTTACTCTAATTCAAACACTTTAAATAACTTGTCTACACAATGTCAAATTAGTTTTGACGTAGAATTTACGTCTTTGGGAGATTTTATGTTTGATGAGAAAACACAGAAGTCACGAAAATGAATTCTACGTCTATCAGACCTCTCTCCAAAGTAGAGAGCTCCTAGCTTTTTTTAAATAACAGCTTCTCACATAATATCAAAAACGCAAAAAAAGAACGCAAATTCAATAAATATACCTGCGACTTCTCACTTCCGGTATTCTGTTCGCGCAAGGGCTCTCAGGAAGATGGACGTGTTTCGTGATAACAATGGCGCACATATTTTTTGTCTCGTCAAGCTTTCACTCGTGTATCCCTTCACCCCTCAAATTGCTCTCCCTACCTTAATTTTTCCAATACCGGATCTCCATATAAATATGAGCTATATCCCTCCCCTTAGTCCACCCTGAGTAGATGAAACCGATTTCCCTTTCGTGTTCGACCATAAATCTAGTGTTTAGGCCTACTATGAGTTTGCCAGACGACCACTCTCCCAGCTTCATCCCATGGACGGAAGACTTCCGTCATCAGTTTCAATGATTCCGGTTGATATAAGTAATGTTGTTATATGAACAATTAATCCAGGGAACCTATAGTTTTGTGAACTTTTTTGTTTTTGGCGAACAACAGGACCAAAACTCTTTTTGACGACTAAAATATTTGATAAAAATATGAAACATTATTTTCATTAAAAATGTAAAAATATTTCCCTGTATTTTCTCATTTATTACGAATGTATATGAGAAAAACAATTATTTTCTGCAGCGGAAGATTTCCGAGAATGTAACAAGTTTGCAGCATTGACGCTTTAGGATTCGGTCACATTGGAAATTTGAGCGCCATCTAGTGGGGAACGGTGCTGTTAAAAATACTTTCTTGCCCTAGAAAGGGCTCGCCGATTTTTTTCGATGTGTCAACGCACCCTGCATGGATTAAGTATGCTTGGTCATTGCAACTACATGCTTGAGATTGTAACTTAACTTAACTGTACTTAAGATTGTAAATGGCACACACACACCACATATCTTATGTCCTGCTCAGGAGCTCCTACCGCAAACACGTAAGGACATACAAATGCAGACAAAGCATGGCCATATTAAGACGCAACAATGGCGCCAGAATAGTGGGCGTGGATTTTCGAGCTTTTATCATCGCACGGCTACAGCTGAATCGGATTTACGAGTACAATGCGCGACAAAAGTTTAAGGTGAGACTGTCCGATCGTTCGTTCCCCCTTAGAAAAAAACACACACCTGCACGCATGCGCAGAAATTCCATTCTATTATTCGATCATCAAGAAGTGCGCTGCCCTGGGCGAAGAGTAAACTGTGCCTCATTTACAAGAATCAGCTTTTTATGGGGTTTGATCCATGAAAATATCATTTTTGTTTGTGCAGAACAGGGTAGGGTTTCTCGACAAACTCCGCCAGCGAACAAAAATGTTCGTCGTCCTGTGATTGGCTGGTTTGGTGACGTTTCGCGTTCGAAATTGCATTCTTTCATATTTGGCACGTTCGCAAATCGTATCGGATACGTTGCTTTAGATTTCGTGACGCCAAACTGCCTCAAATATCGATCCGAATTTCGCCTTTCTTGCCCTGGGCAAATGTCCCTCGTGCATGACCATTTCAAACGTCTTGTCTACAGTGTAGAACGTGATGGCACTAAAATGTCAAATCAGATTTGTACACGGTTGAAGCCATTGGAGACTGCCTACATCCATGGAGGGAACCGTTGCTTTCTGTATTTGTATTTTTTGGCAAGAGAAAAAAACTTATTGTTATTGCAGGAAAGACAGAAAACAAATTACATCTATAATCTAATTCGATAGATCGATCGGCACATCCGCATTGATGCGAAGGCATGACGTCATGAATCCGGAAGACCTTGACATCACAAGTGTTGAACTAGTGATGCCATAGGAAATAGACAAATGAAGATGCGCTTTCGGTTTGATTTACTGTTTTTCTACAGCGATGGCAAACCGGAAGAGAATATTTGTCCGCTCGTGTTTGTACGATAGATGGCGCCACACTCAATGACGCGATAAGCCCTGAGCCCACGAAAATGTCAAAGCAGATTTGCGCGTGGCTGGTGCTATACACAAAAATGTCAAAGCAGATTTGTGCGTAGCAGAGCGACGCCAGGATTTGGGGCAGGGGGCAGGGGGAGAGAATCCGAGGGCTATATACAGATTCAGGCATAAACACGGACGTGAAAAGGTGGTTTTAAGAGCCAGACGTGGATTCATTCAGAGGCTGGGAGCTTTGCGATGGTCGCCGCCATTCATTCGCCGCTGGGATCACACAAAGACGGAACTGGAGAGGTGTTGTGCACCCAACTACAATGGCAGTGGCTCAAATAATCCCTGACCCGATTTTATCAACAATATTTGTAAGAATAGAATCCGGAAGCCACTGACTATCGTTTCATATGAACTAAGCAAAACGGTGGACTGATTTTTAAAAAAGTTCACTCGACAACTTGAATGACAAGTCCCTCTGTGTATGCGTACTGGGGTATCTGGGAATCCTCTCAAGGTTGTTCAACAGTACAAGTATAACTCCTAAACTAACATGGAAAAACCAGATACAAACGAGTCACCCCTATTTCAGCCACTCTCCGCTAGGTGTGCTAATTTGCTTATAGTGCATTCATTTTCAGTCCTACATGTATGGAACAATAGAGCGCGTGTCGTTTATTAACAATTTTTTAATTTGAGGTTATCAATCATTTTTACGGCTCTTCCAAACTGCTCAGTGGCAGTCCCCCCCCCCCCCCACCAAACAGCACCTCCCTCTCTATTGTCTTCGTCTGTGGGGAGAAGTATAGTGTACAGTGCGATCTGCTAGAAAATAATGGATTACTCATTAACCAAATATGGTATATGAGACGTTATTGTCTCATATTGGTAATCCTATATTATAAAACAAAGAATTGGATTTTGGTGTGCAGAGCAAAATTTCAGAACGGCTCAACGAAATCGCATAAAAATGAACATACC
>JAQGBY010007256.1:0-11990 GCA_034698785.1 Mycogona germanica | reverse complement strand
GCCTAAGCACTGAGAGGGGTACAGAATCTTCCTGTTGTGACCCGTCACTTCAGTGAATTAAAAAAAAAAAAAAATTGCCCAACCTAGCGCTTTGTTTTTAGAACGCTTCGTTCCGTGAAAACGCGGCACAAAAAGCGAAACTGTTCGAATTTTCAAATTTGAAATGGTAAAAACATTGCTATTAAAACCATATAAATTGAATATCCTACACATTGGAGATTGGTCAACTGATTTGAAATATGTTGTGTAATTTCCATGCAATTGTCTATTATATGCCGTGCAAACTTTTTTCCGACTAATAATTACTAATATGAGAACTCTTGCATTCTATATAAAAAATTCGGCTAACTTCAATTTTATTAGAATCAGAATTGATAAATAAATAGCATAGAATTGATATTTCAGTTTCTTGTTAAAGGTTGTCAACAAATTAGCGCTTGACCACAATTGACCAATAATCACATCTATTGATTGAAAGTTGCACCAAAGGTTTCCTTTATAATGTTTTACAGTCAAACTAATTACGTTCAGCAATTAAGTGATTTAATTAACAAGCAAAACGAGCTTTAACGACTACCATCAGACAACGAATAAGCAACGACAAGACGATTAATTAATTTAAACGCCAATTTCCAAATCTAACCAAATGAACATGAACTACAGAAGATGCAGAATAAGCAGCAAATTCACCAAAAGAAAAATAATTCTTACCTTAAGATTAGTTTAGATTGCCATAAATACACTGTCCAGAGAAGTAAATTGCGGCGGACGATGAAATATCTCGTACAAATTACACAAACACCTCGAACGCGTCCACCGAGTGCAACACGAGGAACTCCTCCTGGAGCAAAAGCGCAGCACAAGAGGTTTCAAGAGCGAAAGTGGTAAAGAGTCGCTGAACCGAAAATAAAAAAGGATAACAAACTGGAGAAACTATGGCAACCATACACACTGGTACCTTTCAGGTGTGTGTGTATAGGCTATGGAATTCCAGTTCGTGATTTAGGAGACGAGAGATCCTAGAAAAAAAAAGTGATGGTCCGACAGGTTCAGGCAAAGGGGTGCACTCGCAAGGTCTGGACGTCCCAAACTATATTTTATGACCAGTGTTTTTTTTTCTTTTCTTCTTCCACCTCTTTCCTTTTTTCCCACTCCGTGGTATTCTTTACGCCTTTCCTATGTAACCACCAAAGATGATGATGAATTTATGTACCTCTGTCGTGAACGAATTCCAAACGCGCCAAAAAAAAGTTTAAGGTTGAGGTCAACGCTTCTCGCGGCCACTCTTTAGTCGTCCACCACTCACTCTCGTTCCTCATTGTTGGCGGCCTTCATCTTGGACATCAACCTGTGTGTGTGTGTGTGGTACGCTGGGCCAGACGTGAATACCGAAGACGTGAGCGTCTTACGGGATTACCTGCGTGTGTCAGCTGTGCCGAGCACGGGGATGCTCCATTCCTGGGTTCACCACGCCGGCCCCCGTCTTCTCCAGTAGATCAGCGAAAAATCCGCGCCGCATTCAACCGCACCGCACATAGGTCGCCCAATCTTTCGTCCATGACTGGGACCGGAGCGCATCTTTCCGTATCATTTCCGCTACAGGCGTCGTACTCAACTGATAGTTTACAAGTTAAAAAAACCCTAATTTAGCTGAATTCGGGATTCCAATAAAACTTTAAAACTAGATTTATCTAGCATTATTTACACTAGGGAACATTAGACGTTTTGCTCCATGGAAAGGTCATCTTGTTGTCATGTCATGAACGCAACAACATAAGGACCTGTAATAAGTTGCAATGCCCTTAGATTTTGGAATCACAAGCAGGAAAGACCAACTATTATTTATAATATAAGCTATTCCCGTGGGAATTTATGTTCAAAACCATTTCAGCAATCGGATATTGAGCATCGGAGATTGTTGCACGACGGGGGTCGTCCCAAACCGACCACACCTTCTCGCATCTCGCCCTTTTTCTTATTCATATTTTCATCGTTCAGGAAGAAGCAAAAAAAAACCGAAGCAATTTCTAAATTTATTTTGTAAGCGAGAGCCGCGCGAGCAAGAATTTTTATAAAACAATGATGCGAAGGCAAGAAGGTCGGTGACCCGTGATGCACCTTCCGTAACCGCGAGAATCCCCCCTCCGCTCGGCCCATTGACCACCCATCCTGTTTTCATCCCCTCCAGGCTAGACCACAGCACGTTTTCCCTCTCAAAACAAAACCAAATAACCGCAAGCGCAAAGTGGGTAATTTATCTTCAAACTTAGAAAGAGGCACGCTCTACTGTAACAGGTTACGCCCTGGGCAAAATAAACAAGAATGACATCCAACATTTTTCCAGCAGGAGCGCTGAAAAATGAACTGGACATATTTCGAAATTTTGATTTTAAGATTAGGATTCACAATTTCAAAATTCGTATATTTAAAAAAAAAGATAATTCAAGATGTTCTAATCAATTACTAACAGGCTCTAAAAAAATTAATTATCACTAATTCATGATCTATTGTAGAAAAATTTAAAAACAGCTTTTGTCAAAAGCATGCAAAATAAAAACAAGTTTGCTGTTTTACCAACTTCGAACTCTGTGGGTTCGTGCCCAGTGCGGAGGCCCATGTTGCCCTCACAAAAAAATGTCCGCATTGGAAGGGGGCGCGTTGGTGCAAGATAAATTTCAAGGTCATTATTTGCGTGTTACAGACCACGATCCTTGTCTCCAGCTGTTAAGAAAGCGCATTCACAAATGTTGTGAAGCGCTTACAACAGAAGATAATCACAGCAATTTAAAAGATAAAAATCTAATTAACCACATTCCGCGGTTCAAAAACAAAATGGTTCTCAGAACTTAGTTTTTGATAGGCGCAAAAAAGTGCCGTGTATTATCGATCCAGACGGTTTTCGAACAAACAATCTAAGGCTCGCGTCAGAACAGAACCAGATTAAGATGACAGTTGCCCAAACCGACGCACAAATTTGTAAACCGGTTTTACACGATCGATCATTTCACGTTTGGCTTCAATTAAATGTTCAAAAAAAGACTCGTCGTAGCCCAGTCGATATTGCAACTGACTGTGGCTCGGCGATCCCGGGTTCGATTCCCAGCGCTAGTGCGATTGACAACAGTTGATTGGAAAAAAAATGCAGCACATACAGCGAGCGAGTGGAAAATCTCCAACGTTCCAACTTGAAATTCCCTGGCATGACATTAATGGCATCAGACCCGAACAAAATTACCTTTTCAAAATAGTCACGCAAAATAGAGAATGGATCTAGCAGCTGAAGTAAATTGTAATTTTAAAAAAACCTTTTAACCAAAAATAATCTAATAACGAAGAAAATAAAATTCACATTAAAACGAAAATATTTATACGGAAATGGTGAATTCGGGACAGCGGCGAATGAAGACGAACGAAGAGAAGCAAGCGTCTTCTTCATTCGGTGATGCCCCGAATTCACCATTTCCGATTAATATCATCCAGACGTCCTAACAAATATTTCTCTTTATATCTTTATAACATTTGCATTTCAAACACTTGATTTTCAGTCCAGAAAATAACACCGCAGTAAAAATCTAAATATACTAGTTACTCAAATTTTTCTCAAGAAATCTCGGAAATGTGAATTACAATAATGATCAGACAACTATTTAGACTGCTGAAATTTGAAAAGAAAATATTACATAGCATACAGATTTCAGATGCTCGCGCGTCCTTGAAAAATAATTACCAGATCAAAATGGATAAATCTTCATCAGTCAATTACAAAAATGATTTATTCTGCTTTACACACATCCAGTTATGAGATGCGAACACTGACACAAGTTCGATACAAATGAGCGATATCTTTGGCGATTAATCGTTAGAAAATCTGGTGCATGAAATATGCGAATTTTCGAATAATCGAACTGCAAACCTTAGAATCCAGCCGAAATGATTGCCGCCTTCGAAGATGTTTCCACTTGACGATGATAATCAGAAAGCTTATTGTCAAGCGAATCACGCAGCTGAAATAAAATTGTGATTACAAATTTTACCGGGTTGTTAAATGTTCTCTTCAGGGCCGTTTTATGTCAAAACACACTTAAAAACAGGAACTGCTTTTCTTAATGATCTATATATATAAATGTGAATGTATGTTTGTTTGTGGGTTTGTGGGTTTGTATGTATGTGCTTTATGCATTACTAAACCATTCATCCGATCACTATGAAATTTTGGGAATTTGTTCACTACATTCCCGAGAAGGTTTATGCCAAATTTTTCTCTCCTACGATCATCAGATCTCAACAACTGTGATCCCCAAACCTGCACTTCCCTGCAAGACTTCTAGGTGTGCCCCCACTCACTCAGAGACCTTCAACCTTCTCTCTTTTGTTCTTCTCGCTGACATCAGTTCAGAACCACCCTCCCCTCACAGTAAATTTGCATGCGCCGTGGGAACGCACGGAAAAACGGGATGCAAATGAATGCATCCTATGGAATAGCAGCAATGCGCGATGGGTCAGCTAGTTATTAATATATATATGAAATGGTGAATTCGGGACAGGCCAAATGAAGAAGACAAACTGAGCGGTCATCTTCTTCATTCGGCCTGTCCCGAATTCACCATTTCATATATATATATAATCCAGACGTCCTAACTAAAATCTCTCATGATTATTAATATAATTTAGGGGTTCCCACAACTGGTTAGCTCAATCATCATTCATTGATAAAAATAGTGGCGTTCTCTTATTCTCCATGAAAACTATAATAAATTACACAAGCAGTCTAAATTTTCAGGGCAGGTGGCGCCAGCTTTACATGGAAGGACTATGGGGACGGTTTGCGCAAACTAAAATCAATTCATTTTTCTAGAGTATTACCAGATTTAAATCGGGGTCTTTGGTCGAGTTCTTGATCAATGCATTTATCAGGTGGTCGATCGCCGTGTATGGAAGCCAAGCCGAAGCTGCGGCGGATGAAAGTTTGGTCTAAAACAAACACAGAAATGGGAAGCATTCACCAAAAAATATTTTCATAAATCTATAATAAGTTTCACGATATCAATAGCGGCTAAAATTTCGTCCTTAGCGATGAAAGATGACCATTTCGGAAGAATAGACGTTATTGTTTTTTCGACAAATTAACAAGTCTTTAAAAAATTTTAAAAGTAATTTTTAAAATATCTGTATTGTTGCGGATAATATTGCGGAATCTTAATTATAGACATACATCTTAGTTAGGGCTGTCCGGAATGAACCCACCAATTAATATAGATGTCATCCAATGCTTTTTTCTATCAGACACTCACCTGCAATCCGAAATACTCCGGACCTTTGCCCAACACAGCGTCAACGTAATCCAAAGTCAGTTGGGTGGCTTCAGTCCACATGCTGAACTTCAGGTACTGTCTCAGTAGATCGGCCACATTTCGAGACTAGAACGAAAAAAAGCAGACATTTTTATCAACAATGGAGTTGAGGCTGGCTTATTATTTGATTAATTACCTGAGCAATACAAGACCACTCACCTTGTAACTCGACAACAACCAGTTCGGTATATCGCAACCAAATGACAACAGCTTAACGGTGATGCACCGATGGTAATCGACTTGGCCCTTCTTTTCGTGCGTATCGAGGTACGTATGCAGTAACTGCCAAACGTATTCGTGGACACTGGAAGAGGTGGAAATACATCTCAGCGGGAAAATGACGAGAGGACAAACAAAACGTCAATCGCCTTGCCAGAGGAAACCGAGAATTCATGCTTAAAAAAAATTACTTGGAGTCATTGGGCGACTGGTTCCCCGATACTTCATTTTCAGCCAACCACATCCAGGCTTCGTTAAGCGCTGTTTGATCAATTCCAATCGATTTCGATAAATGAACGCACCTAGAAACGCATAGTCATTTTTTCGGTTCAGGCAACAACTGACAATTCGAAGCTGGAAAGAACAATATATACCAAAATGTGTGGAAATTCTAATACAAAATGTATTAGTGCATCACTTTTAATCGAAACACTATCCAAGAGCTAAGTTTTATCACTTTTAGAACTTGTTTGGCAGGAATTTTTCAAAATTTTGGGAAAGTCGCCACAATTTCTTGTTTGGGGATCAATTTTTGGTACACTTATTTTCATCTGATTAATGTTTCTTGCCTGGTGGTTAGCGAATCGAACACGGGCTGGAGTGACAAGTCAAACAGTTGGGCTATTCGAATGGCCATGTCGAAGAGGCCAGCATGCGAAAGAAGAATCAGAGTCTCTTCTGCAGTGTACGACGGACCTATGAAAAATAAAATAAGTGCAACGTTTTTGACTATTATTCCGGCATCATTAATTTCGATGACACCGATCTTGACATAGATAGGGATCAAGACCACGCACCTGTCGTCACATTGGAATCGGGCACCAACTTGGCGATCTTCAGTCGAGCATGGACGAGCTCGTACTCTTTCTTCATATCGCTGAGTTCAATGAGTGCAACCTGACGTGGTAACGCTAAAATTAGACAATCAAGATACACAATCAGTTAGCCACCACCTTGAAGCTACAAACGAATCGCTAACAAACAAAAATGAGATATACAGTCCTTACAGGCACCTGGTATTTCATCGCCATCTGTGTTTCTCTTCGGCGACATTCCACCATCGGCAATTCCACTGCCCTGAAATGTAACATAAAATAAAGTTGCTACTGTTTCATCTGTTTTACCCCACACCGATCAGACCACTAAACTGGGGTGTAAGTAATCTTAAACGAGTGGCATCAAGTGTGATCAAATTCAGTGTGCTCCCTCCCTCACTACCTTATTGGATCGATCGACGGCCAGCGGCTTAACAATCCAGGCATACTTCGGATCCACCAGATGCAACGAGTTCATGGCAGTCAAGTAACACTTGGCTTGTTTCTGCAATCCTTTGAGCCCACCGACCTCATTGTTCAGTCTCATTCCAAATTCGTACATGACGCTCCCGGCTTTACAAATAAAAATTAGCTGACTGAAACGACTGGCAACTAGCAAACACAAAAACAATTTAAGTAAGAGAAGTAAACACACCTCGCCTGAAATTTCCCCGATAAACGTGAAAGGAAAACAGAAGTTCGTAGTAGTTGTTGAAAGCCAAATCAATGGTCCTGGCCCGCGCCTCGATAATTTCGACTACCTGGAATTAAAAACAACCCATTCGCACGTCTAAAAACTTCGTCTAAATGCGACAACCAAAACAATACCAAGATAAACAATGAAATGCATTCACATAGACATGTATAAAGGCCAAATAAAAGGTATCAGGCTTAGGCTAGGCAAATTACACCAATAACAACCTTTAAAACAGCGAACAAGATATATGAGCTATTGTGCATATTTGGAGCATGAAAGAGAAAAAATCCTCAATGCAATGCACCGATAGAGCAAATACGAGAAAAGAATAGTACCTCATCGTGGAGATCGGTATAAGGAAACTCTACGAGTGCCTTGAGTTGATGCCTTTCAAAGAGCAGAACCACAAACTGTCGAAGGCAATCCTTTTTGCTGCAATAATTAGAAGAAAAAAATGGGATATCAATCGAAAAAGTACATGGAACCCTTGTACTTCATTTTTTTTTACATAAATTTGACAAGAGACAGAGTATAGTCTAAAATAAAAATTAAAAATGTAATCTTAAAAACTTTCAATTACAATGCTAATTCTTAATAGGTGATATTTGTCAAAAATCTACCTAAATTAATTAGATTACATCATTATTTGACACCAGACATATTGTACAGTTCAAATTTGGACCATAAACAATTTGCTATGATTTCGTTATTACCGCAGATTTTTCACTAAACCTTTCAAAAAATTTGACTCAAGATTTCACAATTAATTTTATGAAGGTTATGCACACATCGGAATACAATAGTGAATACATTTTCATCGTAGCGTACCGTGAATGATCGGGATTAGCCATCATTGCATCGTAGGCATCATTCGTGTGACCAAGCTCTAGATGGTATTTGAAAAGCAACGTCCACAGGGTAGGCTACAAGAACGGGCGAAACATTGTCGAATTACTAACCGTGACTGTAAAATTACAAGATCATTTAAAATCAAACAGTCCAATAGGAAGACATGGCACTGAAGCAAGTTTTTAGAGGAAACAATAAATAGTTACAAGCTAGATTTAGTCACTGCAACGTACAGATATTCAAACACCGACTCAAGGAACACCAACCAAGCTTTTGAATCAAGACACCAAACATTGTTGAATTTCAGTTTATTAAATGGTGACTCTAGAAGCTGTAAGACCGATAAAAGATTTTATATTTTCAGGTAAGCGCCCAATGACCACCCAAATAGTATATAAAATTATAAGAAAAGTATACATGTAGACTTAAGCCAGCATAGTGTGAATTGAGGTTTTTTCTCCATATCCTTTTTTAAAAAAACTTTGAAAGGAACTAAACATTATGCTACCAATATTGGGACATTGGTAGAGATGCAAAATGCAAATAATTTTTCATATTGAATAAGCGGAAATAAAAAAGAAATATGAAAGAAAGTTAGCGGTGACCCGTCTGATAAAAAAAATTGGGCCAATCATTCAAAATGCACTTATTCTTTAGGGGTCTGTTCAACAACGTTTTTAAAATTTATTTTGGGCTTTTGGAAACCGGAAAATAGGCACTCCAACCCAAACTATTCAGATTCTAGCAAAGTCAGTCAATGACTCGAAGCCACTTTGCAGTGACAAGTCACTCACCAAATACGAGCTGCCCTTCTCAGCTGAATCGATAGCAGCTCTTGCGACAATGGTCACGTGCTTGGCGTGCAAAAATTGTTCGAACAATCTGATGACCTAAAAGAAAAATTATAAAAAGGCGAAACTGATATATTGTAACATATTACACGCGATCATTTCCAGTAAAAGCAAATCACTTTTGCACAAACTCTTATCCATCGCTAACGTGACCTTGCGTATGCAAGTAGAAAAATAGCAAAATTGTTGTCACAATAACTGACGAAGATTTTTTCGCCACACCATTGTGTAATGCCCTCTACAGTTAAAGGACATGGTCACCTGAACAACGAAATAAAATAAATTACGGTAAGAAGCGTTGATCCCGGCATCTCTAAACTCTTAATACCGTAACTCTTTCAGCTGAGATTCGAGGATGGCGCAATTTCATTATAATACTTTGGTCATGAGAAAGCAGATCAACATAATGAACGGCAAACAAATAAATAAGTCGCAAAGTTTCCCTAAATAATTTTATAAACATTTGAACGATCATTTTGTAAAGAAACATTTCCATACAACAGCAAAGAATGGACTCTTAACTAAGTTCACTCATCACGTCACAAATCTTCAAATGCTTCAATATTCGTGAAGATCTGTCGTAAACTTAGGTTTATTGACGATCTTGTTGCCGATTTTTCATTGCAGTCCAAGCAATTCCCCTATATCTTATTAAGTTCACTACAGTTCAAAGGAAAATCGGCGTAGAAAGCAAAAAATCAAACCTTGAGGTAAAACAGAATCATGGGCTGCGAAGGATCACAGTCATTAGCCTGTAAAACTTTGTCGATGAGGAACTCCTCACTGGCCGCACCGTCGGCCGCTGCCAGGAACCAGTCCAGCGCCTTGTTGGGCTCCCCCTGGACTAGGTGAGCGTAACCGCAGAGGAACTTGCGCGAACAGCTGTTCCATTCGCACCACGGCTGCAGAAGGCGCACGTACTCCTGAAGTTGGCTGTACTGGCACTGGGTGGCCAAAAACTCAGGAAACATCACATGCACGGTAACTGGCCAGCTGGTGGCGAGGAATATTAGTCAAGGAGATTTTTGTTTTATTTTTATTTTAGAATTAGAAAAGTAACAATGAGCAGATTTGACACTAAACTGGGCAAGGAGCATTTTTCAGCTGTAATTTTAAAGACTAGACAATTGGTATGATTGACTCGTAATGGTTAAACTCACATTGAAAAATAAATATGCGACAGAAAAAAGAATTTCAGCATTTCTAAATTGCAACAAAACATTCTTTCAGTTTGATCCAAGGCACCAATACTGAAACGACAATTTTGAACAAAAGGATACATTAGCTGAGCCACAGTAGTGACGTATGGCATGAATGACTCGTTCCAAGGACAGTACAGGGAGTTGCTTGGAATCCTTGATTGGGCTAGTATGTTTCGGGCCAAACTGCCCCCTGATCCGTTGACAAACAGTTCCACCAATCGGTAAGGGTGAGCGGCTAAAACAAAAAAATAAACAGGTGAAACATTTTACAAGCTCACACTCTCCAAGATTATAGAATTCTGTGCTGCGATTATTTTCTGCCAAAGTAGTAGGTGTCCAGTGAGAAAAAAAATAGTTTGGCGTGAAGAATTTAATTATACCTGGTCTTAATGTTGCCGAAGACAAGCTTCCGGACGATTCTGTCAAATTTAGAATGGCCATCTGTCTCGCGCCGACATCACTACAAAAAAGTAAACAGTTTAACGATTAGACAAATTTAGCATTTAAATAGTAACAATGACTTCCCAAAAATGATCAATCCGGTCACTTTCTGGCCGGAACGTTCTATTCAACAACTCTGAAAACCGAATATTTTTTTTGTTTCCAATCAACTGTAGTCAACCGCACTACAGGCTTCACGTCCCCCTCATGGTGCTTAGGCACTGGGCGAGGGGGAACGACCAGTACCCCGGGATCAAAATTTTCGAGAGCCCGCGCTGGGAATCGAACCCGGGACTGCCGAAACCACAGTCAGTCGCTAAACCAACTGGGCTACGACGAGTCGTACAATACGTAATTGACTGGCTTTCTGGACAGATATTTCTTGAAAGAGCTTGAAAAGATTTCTACACGGCTGATAAGACCAAATAGCTTAGAGAAATCTGCTCCGCATCGACATTATACAATAGTATAAGAATTTCTAATTTCGGTACTTTAAAAAAGTTACATAAATTTCTAAATGCATTTTATTACGTTAGGGAATAACTGAATTAGTCATGAATTTTCCACAATATTTGAAACCGAATAACAAATGGATGAAAAACATTTAACAAACAGGATATCGACGGTAAAAATGAAAAACCATAGAAGCGGCGCACTCACATAATATCGACGGAAACATTTGAAGCAACAGTTTCGCAGATCCAAGTCATCGTGAAGTAGGACTGCGTCATAATACTGGCCTTCGGCAAGAGGATGGACCGGATGGACTCTCTCACCTCAGCGTGCACCAAGTCCTGCAAAGGATATTCGATTGTATTAGATATAAACCGAATTAACCGTTGAACTGCGGGCTATCGCGTATTTCGATCCCAATTACCCCTATGGTGAAAACTAAGCATCAAAAGAGGTACAGAAACGCTTGTAGTGCAGTGACTAGTGATTTAAAAAAAACTGCTATAACTGATTCGGTAACAAAGTGAGCTGACCTGTGTTCCGCACCGGTGAACCAGCACAAGAAAGATGAGCAAATCGCGACACACTTCCAGACGAGTCTGCGACATCTGCTGCACGGACTGGGCCAGCACGCTCATTCCCAGCCGACCGCCGTAGAGACGGCCGAACATGAGTCGGCGACTGGCCTCGGACGGCACGTCGGACATCACCTCCGGATCGGTGTTGGGATAAACGGCTAGATCGATTATCGAGAGCAATGCCTGCACGGTGGCCACGAGATCGCCCACCGACTGCAACGCGTTCTCGATTTGTTTCAGCAGGGGCAGGTCGTCGCTCTTATCCCTAGAACAACGAACAGCGATTACTGACTTCTGGAAATACTCATTCAGCTATATGAACTTCAAAAATCGACAAGATGTACAATGTAGGAATTTAAGGAGTATATAAACGAGAGGGGCAAGTTCTGGTGGTGTTTTTACAACTCCTATAATCGGTTCGACTAACTGAACTTACCCGGTCGACATGAGTAGTCCATCGAAAACAGACTGGGCCACAATTTCGGGGCTCGTCAAATGCAAGAGATCATATTTGAAGTCATGGACAGCTTCCAA
>JAQGBY010007255.1:0-11993 GCA_034698785.1 Mycogona germanica | reverse complement strand
TGTTTGCATTTGTTTCTTCTGAGATCGCAGCAATGCGCGACGGGTCAGTTTTAGTCTGCCTCTTTTCCATTTAACCAAAAGCCACAGCAAGGCATGGCCCAGGTCAGCTAGCAGCAAAGCACGGGAAAGCGGGATGCAAATGAATTCCCGGGGAAAAGGGGAAATTGTGTGCACGAGGTAGTGTGACCGAACCATTTAACTGGAAGCAACACCAAGGCGTGGCCCGGGTCAGCTAGTTTTAAATAAAATGGTGCTGAAGCGCGCCGAGTCGGATATTTGGTTAAGTATAAACTTATTTATACTTATTCAAATTTTAGGCCAACACCATCTCATCGTAAATATTCGTACCATGCACTTCCAGTTTTTTATTGTGAAGAAATCTTGCACCCCATGTTTTACATTGTCCTGATCGTTGGAGGGCCCTCTGCATAGGAAGTGAGCATGGATTGAAACAGGTAGTAGCCAGATGGAGCAAGTTCCGGACTTTATGATGGGTGTTACATGACTTGCAACTGTTCAATTCTAATGAGTTTTTTATTTTTGTGAGGATTGTTTGAGCGATATGCGGCTTTTCACTGTTCAGCTGTTCAGGGTTCATTTGGGCATTGCTTGTTTTGGCATCTGGAACATGCTTATTGAAAATAATCCCCTCAAAGTTCCACCAGATGCACAGCGTCACCTTATGCTTGAACTGGCCACCTTTGGCAATGGGCTTCAGGATTTGTGCTTGAGCGAACCATTCTTTCTTTGAGTGGGGATACGGGAAAATATCCATTTAAATACCCACTATTTTCTTACTGAAATGTGTACCTCGTGGATTTTTCAGAAAAGGGTGTTAAAGTAAGAGCTGTCAAATTAGATTTTTTTGGGTGCCCGTGTTTCAGGCATATCCACTGCAGAAAATAATGGACCAAATGAAGCGTTGTTCACAGAAAATAGAAAACAAAAGCAATTTTCTTTAGAATTCAGTTTACATATGACTTTGTCTTGCTCGTGACAATATATATGTAGGAAAGGCACATAACTTAATCATTCCCACCCTTATCACTTCATTTAGAAGTGAAACTGTACATGGAATAACACCACTGCCATTTAAATTTTCCCCATATATTTACATGTATTGAGCTTGTCTTTGCATTCGTAGCACTGTTCCATTACAATGGAGTCGCCCTCCTGATAGTCAAGCACACGCCATTCGAGTTTGGCGCCATCAGCTGGGAAATAAAATTGAAATTATGACATACCGGCATTGTTTTTTAAAGTAGTCTTAACAAATGCAATTATTGTAGTGTAGGATATATTTATATACATATATGTTTTTTAAATTCTCTTTAGTGTATTATCACTATAGGATTTTCTGTACCCCTTTTGCTGCTAAGGCACTATGTGATATACCGGATGTTGTGTCATCTTGGTGACTTAGATGAAGGAGCAGATAAGTACAGCAGATGTCTTAAAATGTTTGGCAACAAAATTAGGCACAGCGATGCCATCTTTAATACTAAGCTTTAGTTTAAGTTTTAATGCACTTAAAATCAATAACAAATTTAAATTTTAAATTGAAACTTATATGCGATTTAAAATTTAAAGTTAATCTGAAAATAAAACTTATGCAAAAAATCAAGTAAGACATTTTTTGGAATAATCAACTATTCAGCGAAATGGCGTGTTAAATTTATTCGTTTTGTTTTGTCATGCAAATAGTTAACCTAAATATATTTAAGTGGTTGGATTTCGTTGAGATCTTTGGAAATTTTCTATATTTTATGGTTTAGTTGTATAATGCTGCTCTGAATTGAGTCGATTTTAACAGTTTTAATGCCAGAAGAAGGATTCTTGCTGAATAGGTATAAGATAATTTCCTTGTATCCCTGTGTTGGATAATCTATTGGCGAACGATTGTAGCTAGACATTGATTGCGTCACTTACGGTAGCCAACTAATTGGAGGTGGAATGAGCCAGGCGCTTTTAACGTTACATTCGTCACAGTGTCTTCTCCTGGCTCGTTGGTACTAAATGATGGGATCCCATTAATTATTAGTAAATTCTGTTAGAGTATAAGTTAAATCGATTCTGTAAAATAACATATACTTAAATCTACTATTACTGCTGAAAAGTGTGAAATTATTAATATTTATTTCCATGTCATCCATGGCTCTGGGCTTGCTCTCATCCAAATTCGAGTCAAGTGAAAAAAAATACAAGTATTTGTTTATTGTCCCTACTAATATTGCATGTAATATTGCATACTCTTGTAGGCTAAAACTGAAATATAAAACTGGCATCAATTAATGTGGAGCTCACAACTATCGCAAAGCAGAGCAATGCAATTTACGCTATTTGTAGTGATGCATATTTTTTTTTGAAGTGACAGGTTACAACAGGAAGATTCTGTACCCCTCTCGGTGCTTAGGCACTTTGTGAGAGGCACATTTTCACCAGTACCCCGGGATTGAATATACGATAGCCCACGCCGGGAATCGAACCCGGGACCGCCGAACCACAGTCCGTCGCTTAACCAACTAGTTTTGAAACAAGGGTTTCGTGTTAACAGTGTGAAAAAAATTCATGCTGAAATTGTGTCTGTCTTTTTTTAAGGGCTTTACAAAATAATGTTTTAATTTAGTTTGAAATATTTTTTTTATCTCGCAGCGCGTGGTCATGAAATCTCCCCCCCCCCTATATTCTATGATTCCGGGTCAAACCAGGCAATTTCTTTAGTCATTACATGAATTTGTTGATGAGACACGCTCTTTTTATTAGCAACTAGCTGACCCAGGCCATGCCTTGTTGTGGCTTCCGGTTAAATGGCTCGGTCACACTACCTCGTGCACACAATTTTCCCTCTCCCCAGGAATTCATTTGCATCCCGCTTTCCCGTACGTGCTTTCATGTGTTTCCCATGTTTTGCCGCTTTCCCATGCTTTGCCGCTTTCCCGTGCTTTGCCGCTTTCCAGCTTATCATGTAATCAGCACGATTGCCTCAATATTACGCAGAGCCCATATTCATATTCCCGAAGTAAAGAATGAAGAAATTACTGCGAACAGAAACTGCTGAACATTTATTTTTCATGGGCGCAGCCATCTTGACGGCTACTGACGTCTTAAAAAATCGAGTCTCGAAAAATCACACTGCCTCATGCACACAATTTACCCTTTTCCGGGAATCACATTGATAGATTAATGAAAAGTTATTTTATATTTACCTTTATCGTGTAATCAGCACGATTGCCTCAATATTACACAGAGCCCATATTCATATTCCCAAAGTTAAGAACGAAGACACTACTGAATTTATTATCTGATTATTTCTGCCTCACAATTTCCCTTTTTTTCGGGAATTCATTTGCATCCTGCTCTCCCGTGCTTTCCTGCTTTCCCGTGCTTTGCCGCTTTCCCTCT
Source organism: Mycogona germanica (assembly GCA_034698785.1). NCBI lineage: Eukaryota > Metazoa > Arthropoda > Diplopoda > Chordeumatida > Chordeumatidae > Mycogona > Mycogona germanica. The sequence continues at coordinate 8,591 of JAQGBY010007255.1, read as the reverse complement.
CTTTTTTGCTTGCCACCCGGCGCGCACTGCTGCGATCTAAGGCACAAAAAGGTGTAAGGTTAGATCACAGGATTGGCAACTTGCTAGCCTGTACTAAGCACTGCTTGTCAAAACATCTGACTGAGATATGTCATCGTAGTGTATCATCGATGAGATATGTTATGTGATTTCTGCCAGAAACTACGAAGTCAACTCCGACCCGGACAGCAGACAGTTTTTCAGTTTCTAGAACGTACATATCTTTTGTCATAAACGCGCTACCTCGTACGTAGTTCAGTAGACGTCCACTAGGGGCAGGCTAAAATTAATCATCCCGAAAATCCCGAAAAACAAATATATCCGGGCAATTTTTTTCCATTTTTGTTTCCGTAACAATGTGGCGGGACTATGACCAATGTTTAAAAAAAATCAACAAAATTGGTCCAGTAGTTTTTGAGTCTATAAAGGATACACACACATATATACACAAATCCGTCGCTCCGTCGCTAGCGAATTATGATGGTGTACTTTCGGTATGTTCATTTTTATGTAATTTCATTGAGCCGTTTGGCAAAAAGTCTCTGGAAACGAAAATCCCAACTTCAGTTTTATAATATAGGATGAAGTGGTGAATTCGGGACGGGCCGAGTGAGGGGGAGGACGAGCCGAGTGGCGAGCTCGCTTTTATAATAATGTTTTGTTATAGTTTTGGTTGGAACTGGTAATTGCGAAAAATGAATGAATTGAATTGAAACGAACGAATTGCACGAAACTCCACATTTTTCGCAATTACCTGTTGTAATTGGATTGGATGAGATTTCATTGAGCCGTTATGAAATTTTACTCCGAACACCAAAATCCAATTCTGAGTTTTATATAGATTTATATTGGTTGTTTGTTGTTATTGTATATTTCAGTCATTTTTTCGTATAGTCACATGAATTATTGTATTGAGTTTTGTGAATTTGTGATTTTTTATGTTCAATAAATTTGTCTTAAAATCGTGTTTAAAGAGTGATTGGAGAGTTCCGAGCTCGGCATCCATGAATATATGGATGCCGAGCTTGGAACATTCTAGTCGTTCTTAAGGCACGATCATCCCAAAAAGACACTTATTGACTTTTTCACAAATAAATGAATGCCACAGCCACATGTATATTCTGAGACAACATAGAGTGTGACCCCCCCCCCCTCACAACTGGGAGAGAGAGAGGGGGGGGGGGTGAGAAAGGAGGCTAACTGATAAGACTGTGATGAGAGAGTCAACCGTAAACTTTTTTAATGCTGCCACACAAATGGCTATGATAATGGGCACGCAAGACATGCCCGAAAATGTTGCTACAAATGTATGATTGTATTCTCAACGTAAATTAAAACAAGTTAAATTCCAAAACTTCCTAGCATCCACAATGCGTGATTTTATTCCAATCAAAAATACGTGCAGCAATATTTAAAATGACAAGGCATTTTACCAATCAAAAGTTCAACGAATAGAGGTAGTCATCATTTTCGGGCACGCAAGACATGCCCGAAAATGTTGCTACAAATGTATGATTGTATTCTCAACGTATATTAGAACAAGTTAAATTCCAAAACTTCCGAGCATCCACAATGCGTGATTTTATTCCAATCAAAAATATGTGCAGCAATATATAAAATGACAAGGCATTTTACCAATCAAAAGTTCAACGAATAGTGGTAGTGAACTTCTACATCAGAACCATAAGAAGTGGGACAACCGTGGCAAGCTGGGAGTCTTCGTTGGCTATGATCCCCACTTAAAGGGCTACCGTTTCCTCGGCCGGCAGTCCAGCAGTCAGCATTGCTCAGGTGGTCCACTTCTTGGAGAAGTGTGGCCCCAGCCTGGCCTTGCATGGCTCCCACCGTGGAGTGTTGGTGTAGGCGTGGCTTCCAGCATCTCCAGCAGCAATGGTGGCTAGTCTCCTCCACAGTGTCGTTTGTCTGGAGGATCAATGCCTGCCTTCCTTGAAGCCATCAGCCAGCAGCAGCCAGTTGTGGTCAGCGGCGCCAGAGGATTCTGGCAGTGACACCCTAAATGAGCCCAGCAGTGTCTCCTTGCCACAGAACAGCTTTGACGATGAGGAGTACATATCCAGGGAGGACAGCACTAGTTCGACAGGGCCACTCGTCGGAGCTGCCAGTCCAGACTCAGTCACCCCCCCACGCCTGTTCATCATGGCCGGCCAGTTGGTTGAAAGACCGTCATGCAGAACCCGTCCACCTCCTCACCGATCAGGAGGTCAGAGCGGCCACCCAGGGTGTGCAGCCGCCTCAGTTGGGTGCAACAGTTGTGCCTCTTTGGTTTGGTAACCTGGCTGACTGTGTGCCAGCATCCGGTGCCGTGGCCAAGGAATCCACTTCTTGGGGGAGGTGGTCGCCCTGCCGAAAGCTGGGTGCTGTCATTGGATCGCTTCCAAGGAGAAGATGGGCTCCCTCAACCACCACCATGTCTAGGACCTGGTCCAGCTCCCACCTGGCCGCTGTACCATCTTGGCTAAGTGGGTTTTCAAAAGGAAGCTGGACAGTGCTGGGCAGGTGTACAAGTATAAGGCTTGTCTGGTAGTGTGTGGCTTCTCCAAGAGGCACAGTTGGGGCTACGACGAGACTTATGCACCGATGGTGCGCCACGAGATGGTGTGCATGCTCTGTGCCATGTCGTCGATGGAGGCATAGTACATGGCCGCCTCCCTTGCCGCCTGCAAGCTGTTGTGGCTGTGGCAGCTGCTCAAGGACTTGCTGCTGCCTCAGCATGTTGCACCTGCTTCACAAGGACAACCAGGGAGCAATCACCATGGTGTATTCAGACCGCTCACCGGCACAGACAAAGCACATAGATGTCTGCCACCACCAGCTCAGGGATCTGCATGAGCAGGGGGTGCTGGTGCTCCGGTACTGTCCAAGCGAGGACATGCTGGCAGACCTGTTCACCAAGCCCCTCCCTCGAGAAGCTCATGAGCAAGTGGTGGGTGCTCTTGGGTTGGTGTAGTCTTGGGTTGGTGTAGTCCGTGCTCTGGTTGTCTCCGCATCAGCTCCAATCACCTAATTGTGTCTCGCATTTGTGCACTGTGTTTGTGATCGCGTCTACCGCCAGGGCCACGTGGCCTGTTGCCATTATCAGCTTGCCTGGAGTGGAAGAGAACTTTAGCCAGTGTTGGAGGGTTGGGGTAGTGTTGTGTATCTGTTTGCTGGCCCCTTCCTCTGCCGATTGTGAAGCCCTTCTTGCCCAGGTGTTCTAGTGATTTGTTGTTGACTCCCTCTTCGGCGAGGAAGGGTGTTGGAGAAATCGCACCTCCCGGGAGTCGCCACCAGGTTCAAAGGTGAACCTGGTGGAAGTGAGCAGACCTCCACACCAGGTGGAGTTGGTGGCGCACAACCTCACTGGGACACCGTGCACGTCACAGGTTGGCCAACCTGTGTCCCCGCCACACAAAGGTCAGCTCAGCTGCCTTTGTGTCTGGCTCACTTTGCCATAAGTCTTCATCGAGTCCAGTTCTGTTATATGTTACCTGCAATAAAGTCGGTCTTCTGCAGTGTCTTTCTTGTCGGTCTCTGTGTTCCTCGCATTAGCTGAGTACATTAGGCCTACAAATTTAGGTTTTTTCCATCCAGGTGCCATCTTGGCTACAGTTGCAGTGGCACTTTACAACATTTTCCAACATGTACCCACAAGCAGCCCCGGATGGGGCCTATGGCGGGGTCAAATGACCAGTTAAGGGTGTCCAACAGGCTCCTGACTTGAAACAGGGACACTTTCCAGTATTTAGTGTAATGCAGGATTAATTAGCTTTCACAGGCTAATTTCTTAAATAATTTCCAACTCGTCGATGTATGACTTGTCTTAGCCCAGTTGGTTTAGCACCTGACTGGCTCGGCGGTCCTGGGTTTGATTCAGGAATCACGGGCTCTCGAAAATTTTGATCCCAGGGTACTGGTTGTACCCCTCTCATAGTGCTTTAGCACCATGAGGGGTATGTAACACCTGTTTAAAAAAAAACTAGTTGACGATGTAAATAACTGGTTGAAATAATGTCCAATAGTAAAAGACACTTTCTCAGGTACAGGAGAAATACAAAAACACGAGCTTTCGACATGAATGAGTGAATGCAGGGATTAGGTTTTCGTTGTAGCAAATGTTAGTGAATGCGAGACTGCAACATAAGCATATGGTGGTGGCATGTTGCATCCGGATACGGTCTCTGTTGTGTTTTCTGTGGCTTTTACAATCTTATGAGTAGCGTTTTGCAATTTCATATGCATATTTAGAATTGAAACCGGGTTTACATGAGTGAGCGAATGCAGGGATTAGGTTTTCGTTGTAGTAAATGTTAGTGAATGTGATGTAACACATGTGGCATTTAATTTTGGAAGATATCGTACAGATATCTTTAGCCAAAATGAATATTTTAATGACATTTTGAGGTCAGAGAGGAACACTGGTTTGATTTATTTGCACATTGTGGTTGATTCAAGGCACTTTAAGAAAAAATATCATACGTAATGATATTGGAGAACAACACTGATTTACGTGGTGTGTTACTTTATGTCTGGGGAATTAAACTTGAAGGTATAGTGGTAAACGCCAAATTATCGTAAATGATTAGTGATGAATGGTATGCCGGACACAGAAAACCAAGATGGCGACAGAAACATGTGTTGAGGGAACACCCAAATTTAGAATTTTATGCGAGGAAAAATTATCTGTTCGGATGTTCAGTTTTCACTTTTCTCAAATATACAGGTGCATAAACTTACTCGTTTGTCGGTTGAGCCTTGTTGTAATCACTGCAAACTTGAGATGGATGGTGGATGCTGCGATTGCAGTTGACTGCTCCGACAGCCCTAATATGTCCACATACGAAATGGCGAAAAAATAGCCCTATAGTCCGCTAACTTTTGGTTGGCACATCCTTCTTCAGGGGCTGAACGCAAAGCAGTGGCGTTCTCTCTCTCTCCGGGGTGCACTCTTATCCCCATGTGCATAAGGGAGCGCTCTCAGGTTGCTCAGTTTGTCATTTATAGCATGTAAATGTTGATGAATGAAAAATGACTCGGCAATGACGCGGTCGTAGTATCGAGGCAAACGATGCACTAGTTCCGCATTCTCCCACTTGGGGAGGTGGCCATTGTTGATGCAGTATTTCGCCAAGGCAGATTTATCAATGGCAAAATTTCTTATATGTAAGCATCAGAACGGTAGTCGTGGCTACCGAGTTAGATAGCAAGTGCTATAGAATTAATTCGATAGTAGCAACTATCGCCCTGCTCTTCCATGGCCGCCTCTTCTCGGTGCGCCCCCAGCGGCGAACATAAAAATTCGGCCACCAGGGGGGCTACTATGACCCAAGCCGTGATCGGCAATGACTTGCCAATGCTCGTGGTCACTCCTACCTCAAGTGACCAAGCGATTGGTCAAGCTGAACTTTTGCTATTTGAATTTCGGGTAGTCAATCGATTGACCACAAGATGACCATTTCTACTGGAAAAATGTGATGCCCTTCAGCGTCCATATATGGATAGTTTGTTTTGCGCGAACGATTACGCGAATTTCGCAAAGTTAGGTAAAAGGATTTTCTGGCCTATATTGGACTGAGCTGACCTTCTACAAGCTGCAATTCCACACCGGATTCGTTGGTGGCAAAATTCGTCGATCGAGATTGCATCAGTGACAACTCATCATTTTTGGTTGCCCAGCTCTGTATTCCGCACACCGACCTATCATCACAGGGACAGCAGGGCCTGTAGTCCACCCTTTTGATGGAAAAGGAATCCGGGAATCGCCGCTAGCCAACACCCATCGTGCGGAGCTCTATGGATGTGGTAGATGTGGCTCTATGGATGGAACGGTGGAGTTACAAGAACGACCAACAGTAAGACGGGGTCGCTGCCCATGAACTATTGTTTCTAACAGAACATTCACTTTACCAAGAATCTTTACCAAAAATTGTTTATTCCAAGGTCAAAGGAATGAGAATATTAGACTGCACTTATGCGCCTAACAAAATAGCTCTGAGAAAGCCCCAATATATTCGACCATCTTGAAATATTCATTTATTTAATAACAATATTCAAACACACTTTGATGTTTTTATTTCACTTTTTAATTCAAACAACATAGAAAGCCAATCGCACATTTCTCAAAAATGTTAATTTGTTGGGGTGCGACCCCTCTTATGTTACGACGATCCTTTCCATACCGGTGACATCCCACGCAAATCACAATCCGAGCGAGCATAAAGATATTAGACGACGAGCGCCGACAATTTCTCGCAAGAGAAATTGGCATACCGGCCGTGCAGCTGCACGTTGAACTGCCTGTATGCAGCCCGCGCTACCGGGCAACCGAGAACGATGAAACTGTTGCTCGTATGCTGTCTTCCTCGTTGATCTTCTTTTGTCCGACACTCGAAACACTGTAGGATGTGCAGTCCGCACAACTGACAATTTTTATTTGCGTCTTAATGGCGATGGCCGATAGCGTAGTAGAATCCCATGTGCAGATAACTCCGAATATTCTGGCACAAGCCTAGTTTTAACCGAACGGAGAATCGAGAGCCGACTCGGCATTATTAATTTCACGAACGCGGAAAGGATCTCCGATGACTACAGGGTGCTTTTAAAAGAGTCCGAGAACTACCGAAAGTTGATGCCGTGCTTTTGAACACGGGAAACGGCTCACCCAAACATGCACTTTTTATTTATCCAATTTACGGACTATGAGGTTTCCATTTTTAAATGAATTCCGACATTTTCTCATGAGAGACAAAGTTATTGGAAGACCAGATCAACTGGTCGCTGCTGTAGGAGTGACCCCAAGTCTCGGTAAGCATTCGCCACCCTTGACTCGGGTCACGGTGGCTCCCCTGCCGGACGCAAACTTGCCATCGCCGCAGGGGGCGCACGGAGGTTGAGGCGGCGATGAAAGCATAATGGTTGCGACCATCGATAGCTGCGGCTACTATCCCGACACTTACATACCATCCCCCTCCCCCTAAAAAGATGGCAATCTTTTATGCTTCATGACCTTCCGGGTCAATTGCCTAAGCGGCCTCCCCGATAAGGCTTAAAGTGCATTACGCCAAGTTGTGGATGTATATTTTTATAATAAATACGATTTAAAAAAAAACTGCAGTGCAGAGAAATTTACGATTTACTATTTTATATTTACACTATTTTATATTTTACAATGTATAACACTTTAGCCTCCGGCAGCTGTTACGCCAGAGATCAGAACATTGATGAAACAGAATTCTGATGTGTGCAGTCACGCTGAAGTCACTGGCCACTGACATGTGAGCTCGGGCACACCAAATGAAGCGCGCCTTCGATCTGTCTTTTGACAAGTGAGCTCGGTCGCGGAAGATGTAGCGAGCCTTTGATCTGTCACCAGACATGTGAGCTCGGTCGCATTTCTACATGCTCCCTCGATCTGTCAGTGGCTTAACACTGGCATCAAACTAAGACTCTCCACCACCAGGCTCCTGAAAATGAGATACACTGTCACCATGATCCATATCAGAAGGTAATTTAGATGTTATTTTTTATCCCTCTCCTGGCCGGATAGAGGCTTTGGTCCCTGCTGGACTCGCGTCACGTGGTGCAACACTAGCATCCTTGTCATAATCCAGAGCTCCACTTTCGGTTCCAGATGCTGATTCGGGTGCTCCAGCAAGGCACTTAACGACTTTATGTTGCAGTCCACTTCTGGTCCATTGTTTTCCCAGAACCAAAGAATCTCTCTCGGCCAGGGTGTTCCTAAAGGTCTGACTTCGACGAGGATGGCCAACCTTGCTTTTGATAGCCACCTTTACAGGTGTTGGTTGAGCTGCTCCTGCTGCTGGAGGCGGTAGAAGCTTGCCTTGGGTCAGCCCTCCCTTTGGCTTCCCACGGATGTCGAGGTGAGGTTCCTTAACTTTCTCTATGGGTGCTTCTGACACTAAAACGACTCCTCTTCGACATGGCTCCGTTTTCCTTAGACGGCCCGGGTTTCATTCCACCAGTATCCGCTGTTGATTGGCCAGCACTCACACAGTGCTCAAAGTCCTTTGGAGGTTCAGCCATCTGCTGTAAAGCCTGGCCGTAGGATGAATTCCTCCATGAGTCTACATAAAAGGCTGCTTCATCTTCACTTGAGGTGTCTGCTATTCGTCGCTTCTTTGAGTCAGACTCGGCCGACGTCAAGGAGTAGACACTTCCTCTCCAACTCCTGGTCATAGAGCCTGCTTTGTCTCTTTTCCTCCTCTGTTTCCAGAGACAGGAGATCTGACTTACGGTCTATGCCAGGAGTCGGGCTACCCTGTGATGCATCCGGACTCCTCTTGTCCTGGCTTTGCTGTACATCTTCGGGATAGCCTCCCACATTACCAGATGACCAACGCATCTGGGTGGCTGGTAACTGCTGGTTGGGAGATGGAGCTGCGCATGTTCCTTGCTCCCTAGCAGTCCCTTGCACACTCCTCTTGTCCTGGCTTTGCTGTACATCTTCGGGATAGCCTCCCACATTACCAGATGACCAACGCATCTGGGTGGCTGGTAACTGCTGGTTGGGAGATGGAGCTGCGCATGCTCCTTGCTCCCTAGCAGTCCCTTGCACA
>JAQGBY010007254.1:0-11993 GCA_034698785.1 Mycogona germanica | reverse complement strand
CGTCAGGGTGCGCTCTCATTGGTCCGGGAGGGGGAAGGAAGAGGAAGGATAGATTCGAGAATCTAGATCTTACATATTTGTAAGGTATTGGCTATTTTATTTCTAATTGGTTATTTTACCTGCGGACTGATAGAATAAAGAATTTAATTTTGCTGCTTTAGCCCAAAATGTACCACGTTACAAACTATTCTTTATGTCCCGATAATGGACATTCCTGGGAACAAATGAACTGCCATCTACGTGTGAGAACGTATGAATACAGTTCTGGGTTATCAACCTGGTTTCCCAGAATTGAATTGTGTCATTTATTAAAAAAGTGGTAACATGGGGTTTGAAAAAAAGACCACAAAAAATTGTGCCTTGACTTAATAACTTACTTTTTTTATGGCCCTAAATGTGGGGACATTAGAAAATTATGACCCTGGTACTTATTATGATTAAACGGAAATTTGTGTTGGTCAAAAAAAAATGTGGTTTGGGGCTGTCACCAGGTGCATTACGGTCCTTTCGGATATTGTGAAAAAATATTGTGCCACCCGATTTCGGACGATTTTTTTCACTGCCGTATATAGCGTCTTAGTTAACACGCCGAAGCTGTTCGGGATTTGGTTTCTGCGCACTGAAAAACTGGTTTTCCCCACCCTTTCTCTGTTAAACCATAACACATGGCCCCGCAGGGTATTGCCGAGGTGAACTATATGTGTGATTGAGACGTTCGATTTGGGGAGGGCTACTGCGTCACCCACCATAAGCTGTTACTGCCTGCAGCCTTTTTCTTTTCTGCTAGGAGGGGGGATATCCTGATTTTGGGTGGGCTATGTTCCTCTTATATATTTTTTTTGTAATCTAAAGGCGCGTTCTCATGTTCAACTTGTTCCAGCTGGACTATGACATCACACTCTCAGAGTGTCCCGTAAAATCCGTTCACATGTACAGTGGTGAATTGCATGCAATTTCAGCTCTATCGAGACACGCTGCGGCTGTGGATTTGCAAACCACTGGAACAAGCGTTCACATGAGAGACGCAGGCGATATTATGTGATTTGGTGGGGGATTTGAATGGCAATTCATGTGAGCGATTTGGCACTTGTTTTGTTTAATTGTCGATATTTCGAACAGAAATTAAATTACAATTACAAACATTTCACGCAAGCAGCCCCCAAGAGAGGGCCTATGGCGAGGGTCGAAGACCAGTTGGGACAGAACTGGATTTAATTTAACAATGCTCTGGATACGGAACTGACTTGAAATTGGAATGACTGAATCGATCATTATTTCAGAAAGGAAAAATTGAAATATATTGTTTAATGCAATGGCAATGATGTCGTTCATTGATCTTGCCCAGGTCTATGACGAACTGCCATATCATACTGGATATTAATTCCAATCAAAAGCAAGAACTAGTCTAGGTGCTACAACGCTGAAACTGAAATCGTTTTATTATGTTATAATACAATAGGGACGCTACTAGGCGCCACTACCTGGGCATCGTAGATTACTAGGCCAGGTTACCTTGGCAAGGCTATTGTGGCATCGTGGGCTACCTAGTGGGGACTTATATTTTATCGATTCATGGGGAAAAACTCTGGTGGGCGCCTCCTTAATAGTTTAGACAAAACAAACTTAGGCCCACACTGTAAAGTGGAGACAAGGCCTACCTGGTAATTTTGCTAATATAGACCACTAAAAAAGGTATCTTTAACGTGTCCTGCAGGTCAGGCATGGTCACAATTGGAATGCGATGGAATTTCTCTCGCTCCAATAATTCCGAAGGTGTCGGTTGGAACTCATAATTGAAATCACGCTGACTACTCTACCCACACTCAAAAAAAAATGTCTCATTTTTGAGACATTTATTGGTCTTTTGAGATGTGGAAAAATTAAGAGAAAAAGAATGTCTCATTTTGAAATTCTCTTATCTATAAGAAGTGACAGCATTACAAAACCCAGCAGCTACGTTTATATACTGGTATTGAAACCCTCTTTCATGTACTATTTACATTTTCAACAAATTTCCTCTTTTTTGTCTTTCAATAAAAAATTCACAAAGGTTAGAGCATTTTCAAAAAGGGGATAACATCTGATGTCCTCCCCAAAATCCCGAATGAGACCCGAAAAAAATTAGAACACTTTAAAGGAGATACACTGCTGTTATTCCATTAAGCACAAAGTCCGGAATGAAAGTAGGGTATATTTCATAAAATAAAATCATAAAGATCAGAAGCAGTTTCAAACGTTCAATAGCAATTGCTGTCATTCCATCAAGCACAAAGTCCGGAATGAGATCAATGCTATTACAAAAATAAAATCACAAGGATTAGAACACTTTCAAAAAGGTGCTAACAACTGCTGTCATTCCATCAAGCACAAAGTCCGGAATGAAAGCAGGGTGTATTTCAGAAAATAAAACTACAAAGATTGAAATTAGTTTCAATTGGGGACAGCCATTGCTGTCATTCCATCAAGCACAAAGTCCGGAATGAGAGCAATGCTTATTACAAAAATAAAATCAGAAAGATTAGAACAGTTAATAAAGGATATAGCAACTGCTGTCATTTTATCAAGCACAAAGTCCGGAATGAAAGCAGGGCATATCTCAGAAAATAAAACCACAAAGATTAGAATTAGTTTCAATAGGGGATAGCCATTGTTGTCATTCCATCAAGCACAAAGTCCGGAATGAAATCAATGCTATTAACAAACATATTCACAAAGATTAGAACACTAGTCTAAGTTTTCATGCAGAACATTTCTTTCCAATGCAACCTAAATCATTGTAAGTTAAAATACAGCTGAACAATTGAGGTGAGCATCATGTGGGCAGTAGATTTTTCGAATTTCTCCTTTTTCCTGGGTAGTTTAGAAACTGAGGATCCAGAGATGATTGTATCACACATGCAGAAGCCTACACTGTTTGAGAACAGCTTCTCATCAAATGTCCAGGTTGTCTGCAGGTGTAACACACCCTGATATGATACCCAACTCGATGGCTACCCCAACTACTCTGCGGTTGTGGTGGCTGGTTAATACCAGGTATCCGATTAGCTAGGTTACTCCTGGCATGCTGATGAAGATCAGCTGGGTTAGGGCCCAGAAAAACACCTGATGGGTCACCTGGCTGTCCATTGTGAATGGGAGCCATTCCTTTCGGATCCATAGGAGCATCATTAGGATGAGGATAAGGCTTTCCTGAGCTAACTGTTTTAAATGAGTAAGGTAACCAAGACCTGGGTACCTTAGGCATACACCCTCTTGGTCAGCATTTCCTAGTTCCCCATCTGGCATGGAACTCCTATTGTGCATCGGCATTTGATGCTTCTTTTTCTCTTACTGTAACTAGTGTATAATGGATCCAGGTTTTAAAACCTGCTCGTCTAAATGAGCACCTCCAAAAAAAATTGACCACACATCTTTGCTCTAAGAACAGGATGTTTGGGAACCCAAGCTGAGTCATGCTATATTAAATTCAAAATCAAGTCTAGGTGTATCCCTCAAGCCGGGAAGGAATGGAGACAGTAGTGATGGGTGTCCAGTATGGAAAGAAACTGCAACTTTGTGTGAATCATGCTACAGTATTCACAAAAAAACCTTATCTGCACCCAATACTTCAGAGATCAAAGCACAGTCAAGCATAAATTAAATTTTGTTTAGATCCTTAAAAAGCAGTTTGATCAAGCACATAAGATCGGCAGGGCACGTGATCACTACTTGGGAAGATAAGGGCAAAAAACTCCTTCGTATTCAAATGGTTAAAAAAAACATGAGCTTCTTTTGGTGCAGAGAACATTTTTTTTCTCGAAACAGAGGTCCACTCCCATTGACTTTTCTCGTATCTCATAAAGATTATTCATATGACAAGAAATTTGGATTCCATTTGACACACCTGATTGTCATTGTGGGTTAAAAAAAAACAGCCATGAATTTTTTTTTTGTGGCAGCCGCCAGTTTAAAGATTCACAGAAATATAAACTGACAGAGTTTATACAAAAACATTACATTACATAAAAAAACATTACATTAAAAAAAACTTAATTGTTGCCAAAATCGAGAATTGCTTTGAAAAGCTTGTTTCAAGTGCTACCCCACACCTCCACCACTTTTACGTCTTCTGTCACGATTTCGACTATCTAACCTCACGATTTTTCAGATCAGATATTCGAGACACAGAACAGAGACATACTATTTAAGAAAAATACTAATTTTATTTCACCAATTGGCAAAACCCACTCTGGGAATCAAGGCCAACAAGATAAAACGAAAATACTGAACTTACAGGATGAGCAAAAAATGATTTATAAGAAATGGTGAGAGCCACACTAATAGTGGAGTCAAGGCCTTACAAGGTAACAATTTTTTTTTTCCAATCAACTGTAGTCAACCGCACTACAGGCCTTACGTCCCCCTTATAGTGCTTAGGCACTGTGCGAGGGGGAACAACCAGTACCCCGGGATCGAAACTTTCGAGAGCCCGCGCCGGGAAGCCGTCAGGAGAAATAGAAACTGGTATTTTTGCGCGTTTTTTTAGCGGTTTTTCGGTTGTGGTCGCGCACATGATATGGTCAACTTCATGTGACTGGAGACTTACGACTGGAGACGTTGGTTGAGACCCAGTCGCTGGAGATGCTCATAGTATCTGGTTCTTTTTCATGAGTTCAATCAAGTATTTATACTCTCCAGTCAATTTTTATGAGAAGGCAAAATTTACATATTGCCTATCACGTGACCTCACTAGATCGGCAAATAGGGAAGGTACGAGGAAGGAAAGGGCAAAGGTTTGCGCCATTTGCGTGAGAGCCGGTTCTGCATGCAGGCAAAGAAATGTGTGCTTACACATATGATGATAATGATGATGATGAATTCACTGAAGTGATGGATCACAACAGGAAGATTCTGTGCCCCTCTCAGTGCTTAGGCACTTTGTGAGAGGCACATTTTCACCAGTACCCCGGCCAGATCCATGCCGGGAATCGAACCCTGGACCACCGAACCACAGTCAGTCACTTAACCAACTGCACCATGTCGGGACGGACGGACAGAATGTTAGGCTGTATATTAGGTGGAAAACATTTGAAAGGTTTCACGTCCTTTACTAGTTTAGCTGCTGTGAGGGAGGAATGTCTGATAATATCCTTTTTGTATGACTCTGGTCAGATTGAATGTACATTCAATGTTCCTTGGTTCACAGTTGCTGGATGTTGCAGTGAAGAAAATGGGAGAGCTGTTAGTTCGGCCATACATTGTTCAACAAAGCATCCTCATAGGTGAGTTGATTTTGTAGATCATCTGGGACATCCTAGGCCAATGCCAATCCAATGCCAAGGACATCCTGCTGGATCTTTGTTGCCTAGACAAAATATTTCTTGTTGTACAGAGGGTTGTTTCATCTAATTTGACCGATTTTGAAAAAGCTGTATAACCTATGAAATACCATTTCTCCACCAAATGTTGTGCTCGATGTGTTAGCCACGTTTCCGAACAATCACCCTGCAGTGAAGTTTCCAATGTAGAAGTGTGTGTTGAAGCGCTTGCCGGCCAATGTTGGCCCACTCCTCCTGGCAAACTTTCCATAGGCCATCCAATCCAATCCATACCACCAATTTAATACCACAGAGTTTGCCGGTTCAATCCCAATGGGCCAAACTTTTTTTTTGTATTTTATGATTTTTTTCAGTGTAGTGGCAACAGATGGTGGGTTGACTGAGGTGAACATAATATTGTTTATTCATGAGGGGGTTTTAGTTAGTAGTAGTTTCCTATCTTAACCTAACTTCCGGTTAAATTAAATGCGATTTTAATGCCACCTGGTGGATTGTTTGTACAACTATTATAAAATAATGAAATTAAATGGTTATGATGCTGGACTCAACACAAAAACTAGCGACATTCGTGATAAAATTAAAGTGCTGGTGAACAGCCAAGCGATTTAATGAAATCAAACAATCTTAGATGATCATTCCGAAAAATACAGTACCACAATAATCAGGAAAATAATCGTTCTTAATAAAAAGTATATTCAAAAGACAAAATTACTTAGTATATCAAAGGTATGTTGATGGATTATACATTCATGATTTTACAAAGTAGTGGATGACTGAAAATTTCAAATTTGTAAAAGTGTAAAAGTGTAAAAGTGTTGTCACTTTTTAAGTGGGCCAAGATTATTGAAGTGACAAGTTGCTGGCAAAATTCAAGAAATGTTTTGGCCGGTTCACCCAGCTTTTTCTGAAGGATGAAGGAGTTGAAGATGGCCTGGTCTATGAGGTGCTGGACGATCTTCTTGTAGAAGACCTGGCTCTTCTTCCGGACGCTGTCATAGTACATCAGTAACTGGTCAGCATTGTCCACGCCACCCATGGTTTGATTGTATGCCACTACAACTTTGGGCTTTGCCACCACCTTTCCTCGGGCCTGCACCTCCTGGAATGTGCAGTCATGGATGGTGGACAGGAGGTGGACGTCCTTCTTGTCCCGCCACTTTATGGCCAGCACCTTGCCTTGCTGGAAGGCCACCAGCTCGCCCTGCTTGAGTTTGGTGGTCTTCAGTCCATGTGGCAGGTCTTTTCTGTTGTTCGGGATAGTTCCATATGAGTCTGTTTTCCTCTTGAGTAGCAGATAAGACAAGTAGGGGGACATGTAGAAATTGTCGGCCATCAGGCAGTACCCCTTGTCCAGCAGCGGATCCAGCAGGTTCAGCACCACCTGGACAGTCTGGGGCTCCTTTGAATATTTTTCACCCAGGGCTGAAAAAAATTATAAATGAATGAATAAATTATTGAGGTCCAGACATATTCGGTGCTGGATTCACCGAGCATGAACAGTTTGATGCCGAACTGGGCACTCTTCAGTGGCATAAACTGCTTACAGCCAAGATTGACCTTGTGCGGGAGCAGACTCATCAATCGAGATTTCTCTGTCTGGTGTGTATGCAGTCCGAAATTTGTCCAGCATGTCCTGGTAGACCGGCCAGATTTTGTGCAGCTTCCAGCAGGAGTGTGTGTCCTTCTCCTGCTGGATGGCGGCATTGTCCACAAAATGCAGGAACCGGGTGATGAGGCTGAACCGGAGCTCTGTTATATAGCGCCGGAAAAAGGGGGTGTCCACAAGTTCACTGGTGGACCAGTACATCTCGATGGTTGGCTTCTGGATCACCTCCTGCTGGATGATGAGGGCAAGCCAGATCCAGAAGTCATCCACCTACATGTCCGTCCAGTGTTGGAGGCATGACCTGCGCGGTAGGTCAGAGCTGGCCAACTTTTGGCCAGCATAATTGTTGGTTTGTTGCACTATTTCCTGCACCATTTCCGTGTCCACAAACACTTTGAACAGGTCCAGAGGGTCCGATCCAGCATTGAATGTATCCATAATGCTGTAGCTGGGACCCGGCACCCCCTGGAATGGAAACGGCTACAGGGGCGGGGAGCTAGCACCAACCAAACACCACACATGCAATTTCGAAAAATCCACAGTTTTGGCTGAAGAGTCACTGTCCTGGTCATCAGAATTTTCAGATTCAGAAGATGATCCACTGCTGGAGGAGTCATCCAGCTCGAGTCCGGCATTCACGTCAATTTCACAATCACTTCCTGATGAATCCGGCACAATTCTGGACTTTCCAGCAGTTGCTGGATGGTTGCGAGATTTTGCTTTCGCGCGAGATGTCATTGACAACTTGCCAACTTTTCAAACAACAGAAAAAACGTTGGAAAATTTTGTCTGCTGCTGTTTTGTCTCCAGCAGCAAAATCTAGATGGCGCTACCAATCCTGCAAATGCGTGTGTTTTTCATTAACTACGTTTTTTGCTCTATCCAATCATGTGCATTACATTTCTCTGTGCTGGGTAGATTTTTGTCACCAATTTTTTGAAAAGTGAGACCGTGATACCATTACCTCCACGTTGGGACTGGGAATGGCTTGGACGTAATAACATGTCCTCCACGGTTAAAGGGTTAACAGTTGATAATTTTAAAAGGTGGCAAATAAGGCTTTGAAATCGGGCCAGGTGGGATCATATAATTTAAATTCTGGCAGCACAGCTCCAGCACCAATCCGACAATGCTGGATGGATGAGGTGCTGGATGGATGAGGTCCAGCATGAGGTGCTGGAAGGAGGGGGTCGTCCAGAAGCTGGTCCAGCAGCTTCCAGTTGGTTACCCCCTTCTTCCGGTACAACAAGTTGAAGTTGTGGCTCCAGCATCAGTCCAGCAACGCCAGATTGGGCCTGGAGCTGTGATCAGCATTGGTTGCAGCCTACCTGCTTTATGGTTCATTTTTGATGCACTGAATCCACACTCAGAAGCACTTTCATGATATCCAGGGGGTCAGGGCCAGCACTGCAATTGTCCGTGGTGCTGGTGCTTGGCCACGGAAGCCCCTGGATGCAAAAATTGGCCATGCTGGATGGCCAGAGGGCGAGTTTTGCACTGATACTGCTACTGGGCGCACACACATACTCCCACACTTTTACTATTCTTCACTTGGACGAAATCACTGCTGGATCACATAATATGTATCCAGCAGTTATTTCGTCACTTTCCAGCACAAAAGTGACTAGCATATGTTTTGCTAACCTTAAGGGTGCAGCATCGTAACAGGGCCTACCCTTACTTATCACTAATGAACCTGTTAACTGGCAAGCCAGAAAGCAGCTTGGGTAGGAAAAGCTATGCTTAACCCTTTAACCCTTTAACCATGGAGGACGTGTTATCACGTCCAAGCCATTCCCAGTCCCAACGTGGAGGCCGTGATATCACGGTTTCACTTTTAAAAAAGAGCGTGGCAAAAATCTACCAAACACTGAGAAATGTAAAACCCATGATTGGCTAGAGCAAAAAACGTAAATATCGTTAGCCGCGCGCACTTGCCTTGTTGGTGGTGCCATGTAGCTTCAGCGTCCGGCAGCAGAAGCAGGAGAGCGGATTTTTGCTCGTTTTTTTAGCGTTTTTTTAGTGGTTTTCATTGTTTGTGGTCGCGCTCATTATATAGTCAACTTTATGTGATCCAGCAGTTGCTGGATTACATGAAGTGATGGAATAACTGCTGGATGTATACTATCCCATCCAGCAGTCCAAGGGAAAAAAGTTAGTGCAGGAATGTATATGTGTGTGCACCCAACAGCAGTATCAGTGCAAAACTCGCCCCCTGGCCATCCAGCATGGCCAAATTTTTAAATCCTGGGGGTTCCATGGCCCAGCACCAGCACCTCGGACAATTACAGTGCCAGCCCGGACCCCTGGATATTGTGAGAGTGCTTCCGAGTGTAAAATTAGTGCAACATAAAATGAACCGGAAAGCAGGTAGGCTGCAACCAAAGCTGGTCACAGCTCAAGGCCCAATCCGGCATTGCAGGACTGATGCCAGATCCGTGACTTCAGCATGCTGTGCAGGAATAAGAGGGTCACCACCTGGGAGCTGCTGGACCAGCTTCTGGACGACCCCCTCCTTCCAGCTTTGCATGCTGCATTCATGATTCATTCATGATTAATGTTTTAAAACATTAATTCCACGCTTAAAAGGGTAAGCAGCCAGCCTGCCTAAAGGCGGGCAAGCGCATGTCAATTCTACTGGCAAGCCCACCTTAGGGTGTTTTCACTTTTCAAAAAATGCATGGCAAAAATCTTCCAAGCACAAAGAAATGTAAAGCACATGATTGGATAAAGGGAAAACCATAGATATCGAAATCCGCACTCATTTGCAGTGCCGGTGGCACCATCTGTTGCCAGCTGCTGGAAACTGGCGCAGAAGAGGGAAAATTCCCAGATTTTTTGCAAAGAAAATGGCTGTGCGCATTAAGTCAGCAGTATGGGATCTGGCAGCTGCCGGATTGCGTGAATAAGTGCCGGATAGTGCGAGATTGCTACATAATAATTGCTGGATACAACATGTCTCATCAAGCAGCAATTTCATCCAAGTCCAGCAATTTCGTCCAGCAGCAATTTTGCACATGTATGAGTATGCGTCCAATGGCAGCACAATTGCAAATTCGCCACCTGACCATCCAGCATGGCCACATTTTTTAATCCAGGGGGTTCCGTGGTTCAGCACCAGCACCACAGATAATTACAGTGCTGGTTTGGATCCCCTGGGTATCGTGAAAGTGCTTGTGTTGTGTGAATGCATCGGAAATTAACCTAAAAGCTCGTAGGCTGCAACCAAAACTGGTCACAGCGCCAGGTCCAATCCGGCATTGCTAGATTGGCGCCAGAGCCATGACTCCAGCATGTTGTGCCGGAAGAAGGGGGTCACCACCTGGGAGCTGCTGTACCAGCTTCTGGACGACCCCCTCCTTCCAGCACTGCATGCTGGTGTCACGATCCTGCACCCATCCTGCATTGCCGGATTGGTGCTGGAGCTGTGCTGCAAGCAATTAACATTTATGAATCTACCTAGCCAAAATATTACAGCTACATTTGCCACCTTTCCAAATCACTAACTGTCAGGTGTCCACGACTTCCGGTTCACAAAATACGATTTTTTAAATCAAATATCGAATTAATTTCAAATTAAATGACAAGTGAGGTGTGGGTTTTGAAAAACCAATTGGTCGCTTAAAGGGTTAACCTCACATCCCAAAAGTGTTTCATGTTACACTTTTCAAAAAATTGTGGCAAAAATCTACCAAGTGCAGAGAAATGTAAATCACATGATTGGATAGAGCGAAAAATGTAGATATCATTAGCAGCGAGCACTTGCCTTGCTGGTGGCGCCATCTAGTGTGAGTGTCCTGCCGAAAATGCGGGAGGGGCAATGAAAATGAGACAAATGGCTGCACCCAAGAAAAAGTCAATTGTATGTGATCCAGCACCTGCTGGATCACATAACAAAGTGCTAAATAGTGTTGGATATCTGAATCTGTATAAAAACTAGCAAAACTACTGATATATACATCACATGCAGATACAATTTGATGAAGCACCCCTATGGAAAATTAGCATGGCAAACTCAAATGGATAAGCCTCATAAGGATAAGGTTAGAATGCCAAAGATCTATGACATCCTGTTTGGACATGCACTCTATTGTTCTGTAAAACTTGATGACGTCACACACCCGCTGTTATGCGGAGTGGAGTGGAGTACATGTGGAGTGGCAAACACATGCTGGTACACCAGTCATGTACTAGCCAATCTTGTCAGTATTTATACATGCAAGTGGGATATCCAATCAGAAAGCTCTAAAAATGACATCAGTGTGTCACTTTACTGAGGATTTGGACAGTAAACCTGACTTGAACCATCTCTCTAACATCTCTTATACCATCTCTCTAAACCACAAGGTTTGCAATGTGCAAGTGCAATGGATGTTCACCTACAAAAAGACAATTATTGAATTACAGAAACACCAAGTCTGAATTGAAAATGGAAAGAATTCTTACTGAAGGTAACATACAAGTGTATTTCCTTACAAGTGATACATTTTTATACACATGCTAATGAA
This sequence comes from Mycogona germanica, assembly GCA_034698785.1. Taxonomy (NCBI): domain Eukaryota; kingdom Metazoa; phylum Arthropoda; class Diplopoda; order Chordeumatida; family Chordeumatidae; genus Mycogona; species Mycogona germanica. Next base: position 561 of record JAQGBY010007254.1, on the reverse strand, counting down.
AAATGTGACATGAAAGTACTAATCAAGATTTTTACTTTTATTCTTTTAGATGAGCAAAAGCTAGTGGATGACCATAGAGGGGATCCCGAGGACATCCCAATAACCAAGAGGGGTGGGAAGACTATATGGCCTCCATCAGGCATTTGTATCCAAACCTCAAGTGTGACTACTGTGACACCTATCCATATTATCTTGTGTGTCCCTTACAAGACAAAGTAGACAGTTTTTATGCTGACAAGATTCAATGGAAAAGAGCAACTATCATAAGTTGGAAAATCTATGGAAAAAATTACAAGACTGACAAAAGTTTGGAAGAACATATCCATGAACTGACTAGAGATTTCCTGGAAACTGTTGACCATCTGACAACCCACCAACAGCTATTGAAGATATCATTTTTAAATGCCCTTCATTATTATGTAGCTTATAACAGTCAACAGTTGGAACTGGAACTCTATGCTGAATATTTAGAATTGAATGACTAGCTGGACGCGAACTCAGGGTGAACGGCTACAAGATCGCTTAAACAAAGTTAAACAATCTACTTGAAGACAAATAAAG
>JAQGBY010007253.1:0-11994 GCA_034698785.1 Mycogona germanica | reverse complement strand
TTCAACTCAGTCAGGTCTCCATGTAGCGACCATAAACATTTCACGTAACCTTTCTTTTCTAGGCGAACGACTCACACTCTACCAGCTTAATCTGGACTCAATTTTATCGAACTATTTCAGGGAACACTGTATTTGAGCCCAACAGAAGCACACCGGTCATCAAATGAACTCGGCATTCATAATTGAGAGTAAAATGGATCCGTGCGATCGACGCCTTTTTCTGTTGGATCTGTCAGACGCTTGAAATTTTAGAAAACAGTTTTCGTTCAAATGATTTCGAAAACACCAGCTCTTCTAATTAGATTTTGGTTCAGATGGCAATGGAGTATTCGCGAATGAAAGCCGAACCCGACTTATAAATGTTCTCCGATTCACTAAGAACACGATTCTCTGTATCCAATAGCTATCATGCGCAGAGGTCATAGATAGGACAAATTTATTTTTAGGGCAGCAGGAAAATAGAAGATGAGGAAGTTTAGGTGAGGGATGGGGAGTGTAAGGGGACGAGAAGGAAACCGGGCTCATGTGCAAACCAGGAGCCACACACACACAGAGAAAACTGAAACGAAGCAGAAGAAAAAATGAGATATCGTGCAGAGATGGAACGAGGCAGGAGAAATTTAGTGCAAACCGGCCAAAGTTGACTTTATGGATCTCGTGCCAAGTTTACGGCCGGTGTTAGGCCGCGTCGGAGACAGCGGGGCTCCTCCTCCGGCACCCCCAGCACCGCCGCTGCGACGTATAAAAAATTATCTATATGAATGGCGGTGCCACAAGGTCGAAAACATGAACGGGACTGTCCGACATTTCGAAGTTTCGACTTCTTGATTAATGATACTGGCCGTTATTGACAAATGCTCGTTCAAGCCCTAACGACCTATGATACGGAGACGGAGACCTGTGTCAAAGTTCGTATAAATAATTGAAAAATTCATATCCATGCTGCAAATGCAGTTAGAAAATCGGATGCCGTCCAAGCTCAGTTACTTGAAAGTCAAAATTTCGGCGTTAAAATCGTGGTCCTTCGAATCCCTTTCGTTTATTCGAGTTCGGGTTACTAACAAGAATTGTCTCTTGAATAGTTCTGATAAAGCACAAAGTAGGGTACATAAAGTTCCGTTGCGCTATTCACATCAGTGTGAATAAAGATTAACTGCGTTCTATTTCCCCCTAATTTAACGTTTTCAACGTTTTGTTTGTTTGTGCAGGAACAACATAAATAATAATTTCCTTAAGCCTTTATAATTTATTAATTATTATCCCTTAAAATTTATTAATAAATATTTCGCTTTGCCTAAAAATGTCACCTAAATTATAATTTGTGGTGTTTCAATGCAGCATATTTCAAATTTATAATTTAAAAACATTTGCTAGGAACGAGCGAAATTTGGGAAAATGAAAAAGCGCTTTATTTAACACATTAAACGAACGGGGATTTTTCATGCGCTAGTCATCCTGATTGGTGCTAAATTGGATAGCGCCGGTGTCATACACGAAGCCACGCCGGGGGGAGCTTTACATTGCGATCAGTATAAGCGAATACAGGGGTTCGCAAAAATGCTAAGCGCAGTACAATTCATGCTAATTGGCGTGAATCGAAGTAAAACACTAAATCGAACGCGTTTCTTAGAAAGGATACGATGTCGCCACATGATGTTACAGTAACTACCTTCTGAAATGACCAAAAATCTTTTGAGACACAGTGCATGATTTTGTCAACTTCTGTTAGCGAACGTTATCGAGAACCAAATATAAGAAGGCGTCATTTAAAATAAGTTTCCAATATCGTGACTAGGTGAAAGGAAATACGATTTTCAACCTTATTCGCGTTGCTAACGCAGAAAAGGTCTATTGAACACGAACGCAAATGATGGCACCACATCCGGTTGGTGACAACTCCACGTCGTCTTCAACAATTTCATCCGAAACAGATTTCCTGTCATCAATTTCTATACCTCGATCGTCGTCGTCGTCGTCGTTGCCGCCGCACAGAGACAGCGCCACCATGACTGTTGATTTTTTTTTTTTGGTATGTGTCGCCCACGAAAGAAAAAAAATCATTTTTGGTGGCGACTGGCAATTTTTTTACACACGCCAAGATTGTGATGACATCGCATGATATTGGTTGAAACCGAATTTAGCGAGGACCTCTCTAAATTGCCGATTATATAATCGTGAGACCCCCCCGTACCCACTAAAAATGGGAATCGATATTGAGATTAACATTCGATTAGGGTTAGTGTCGAATGCTCAATTTTTCAACGTGCCTTCAAATAAAAAGAGGCTCAGTCGGCGAATCGTCTTTGACGGTTATTTCAAAAAGTTAAGTAAATGGCAATTTTTTAAATCTCAAATGCCAAGAGAAATATCACTTCCGGCCACTAAGGTGCTCTCTGATTTACGAGCATAAAGAAGTAATATAAAAATTCAAATGAAGTAAAGATAGCAGTTTGAAAGGAGTCCTGAATCAGAAATAACAGAAATATTTGATGCGCCAGATGGCGCTATTTCCTCGTAGAAACTCTACAGTTAGCCGCCAGGTGGTGTTACTGAAAGGTTCCTCCGTGTAAACTCGACGTCATTTATCTGAAAAACTTTTTTAAAAAACGTATTGTAAAATGACTGGCGACGAAATTAGCAGAATGATAACCCCCAAGAGTTGCACAAATTTGAAGTTTTGTGTTCATATGGTATTTTTGCAGATTATTTTCAGCTATACTCACCAGATGGCGCTCAAGTAAGCATATGGGCCTCATAATTAAATTAGATTAAATTGCTAATTAACAAATAACATGTTGTTTAAATTATTCTGTGTGACCCCCAGAAAAATATTTCCCAGAGTACTAAAGATAACGCTGCTCTGTCAGGATTGAGTTGATGTGAAATGTTCGAAAATAAATTTAATGAGTGCTTCTATTTTGGCGGTGGTCTTGGGAGAACGTCCACGTGGGACTTATCGAAGAACAGGCGCCCGAGATAAAAAAAATTACTCTCCAAAATCGTCGTTAATAGCCCATAAGGAGAATATAAATGTAATCTAATGAACAGCGAACCCCCGTGCGAAAGAAAATTAATCCCCTTTTTCCTCCTTTCTCCCTCCATCCACCTCCAACGCCCACCTTTCTCAGTTACTCACTTTCTAACGTATATGTACACGGTATATTGGATAGCAAACTTGAGCTGTAATTTGAAAGTAGAGCTGGCGGATTTTCGACATTTGAGCATTACCCTCCTGAGGCTCGCTGTCCAATTTGTTTTGGGGGAAAAACACATCTCGTCGCACATCGCTCGAGTTCTATTGGGTTGGAACGGCGAACTTCGAACTCTCACCGAACTACCCGACCAAGTTAAATTACCTAGCTAGATGATTTTGACAGAAGAAATATCAATTTCATTGTATTAAGCTGATTCAACCAGATTACATTGGCTAATTAATATTAATCCAACATTTTCAACGTTAACTCATGCACCACTTGCTTTCAAGAGTCGCCATCCTTTACGCGATTTTTTTTTAAATTCTGTGTTTGATTATCGGAACTGGTTCCTAAGAGGATTTATACTATAACTGCTCAGACCTTCCGATGTGTGCAGTGTGTGTACAGGATAATACGAAAGAGGCGAAATGAGACGAAATAACGAGCAATTGCATTACATTTATGAGGTAGTTAGTACATGTACGTCGGAAATAGAAGGAGGTGGTAGTGCGGAGGGGAAGGGTGGTGGGATATTCTCCTGATTAGCGACAAAGTCCTCCCTCCCCCCAAAAAAAAGTTGATTCATTTTATTCGTCAACGGTAGATGGAACGAAAAGGAAAAAATGACCGCGCTAATCTTCCAACAATGTACTTGGGTCGGCTTATCTCGAATAGTCGCTCAAACTGACTTCTCATAATGCGTTTCCTTGATGATTTTTCGTCTGGGAGCTAGACTCGTTCTATTTTTAATTTTTTTCCTAAAGCAAATTTCCTTGTATCCATGTTGGGATGGGACCATCATGATGATCATTGAGAATTTTGGATTTAGACTAAAAGTTTGCTAGTGCAGTGATGCTTGATTCGAAGCAAGACTAATTACTTTCAAACGCTATTTGAATGTGAATATGTTTAAATGGCATGAACAAAATTCGTTTAAGTATGTGAATATGAAGTTGGGATGATGCGAATATAAAAAGTCCAGTATTCGACTTTTACATGCCTTTTATGACCTTGGGAGCGTCTAAATAAGGATAATGGTATGTTGACGTTGCTTCAAGGTTTAATAAGATTGACTAATCATGTTTAAAAGTAATTGTTCAGGTATTCCGAAAAGGTGATGACCAGTTCAAGTGATGAAACATTTGAAAACAAAGTTTATTTTTACTCTGTGTTAAATTAAAATAGCGTTTAATTTTAGTGAACGGGTACGCAGAATCGCGTTAAGATATGTGTGAGTATCGATAAATTGATTATCGGCTGTTGATCGATCCAGCGCTTCTCTGAAGTTATCAACTCGGCAAGAAAGTTGTCTGGCTATATACATGTACTCGGCAACCCATTATGTGAAACTCGGCGCGATGAATCCAGGCATTGGGGATAGTGTTTCCCCCATTTCGCGCGCGTTTTTCCCGTGTTTATGACCAAGTTTTTATGTTCGCTGGTGAAGTGGTCTGGAATGGCGTGCAAAGTCGCGCCTGGAAAAATCGACAATTCAAAAAGTATTTAGTGCCGCAGTGTATATATATATATGTGTGTGTGTGTGTACGGAGAATGTGAGCGCTATTTGCTTTTTGGGTCTTCTTTCGAGACAGCGGCGTCTTTAACGTTTTCGGGGCTAACCTGACGCAGTTAGAGAGGATAACGATTTTCGGCAGGGTGGAGCGGATTGCACCCGCACCCCAGGGTGGTGCGGCCAACAGAGCGGGTGATGCGATCGTCACGTACTGCACTGAAGACCGAAATGTCGTTCTGACGAGTAAAATTATTTAACCCATTCTGAGATTGATTGGAGAAATGATTACAATTCGAATTTCAAAGTGAGCTAATTATAAATCGTGTATTTCAAGCCTGGTTTGACTCCATGGAAAATTCATTCTATTTCGTTGCAACACAAATTCGAGTTTGAAACGTACAACGTTTTGAAAATTCAAATCCGCACATGCATGCGTAGGGGTCTCTATATAGTCCTGGCAAAACAGTGCAGAGCATAGAGACATCGAAATTTACAGTGTAGTTATACTCGTACATGCACTGTGGTGGGTGATTCCGACAGTCATATCTGCTCCAACGCTTTTTCTTAATGAACAATAGACCGAGAGCGGGGTCCACGGTACTATAGCACCGTCGAACGCCTCCTCCAAAAAAAAAGAACCCAGTCTATTTTCCGTTTTATATCACGGCGTGTCGCCATTATTCGACGCCATAGCCACCCACCGCTCCTTTATCTCCCTCTATTCAATTCATCGAAATCGCGATCGTCGGATCCGCGAATGCGACACACGGACCCGATTTTTGACGATTTCGTCGAGTCAAAGACAGCAACCAGCGCCTGCCTTATATATTTAGGTGATGAGGCGGATTAAGGGGCGGGATGGGAGGGATGATAGTTGAGTTGGAGACCACCTTCCCCACCTCCTCCCACCTCCTCCTCCTGGAAAAACGGTCGCACGACTTTTAATGATGAGATGTAACTCCATGGAGGAACTCGACCCTTACCACCCCCCACCCCATCCCCGACCCCACCTTACACCCGCGCCTCACTTCAACTCTACGTGAGGGAGCAATTAAGCTTAGCTGCAGTTGAGAAGCGAACTGCGGCAGACAAAAACCGTAATATCCCTTGCGATCCTCCGTCCCATTCCGCATCCCCTCTCCCCCCACCACCCCTCCATTCTACCACTACCACCACCACCACCACCTCACAGAGAAGAGGTAATGGCGTTTTCGTGTAAGGCCCTGGAAATCCCTCGCGCAAACGACTTGACGAGTTATCACGGCATCGAACAAGCACGACGTCGCACTCTTTGGCCAGGACGACGCCGCGATGTAGGACACACAAACGAGCGACCAATAAGATAAAAAAGACTCACGTGGGCCCGAATGAGTATGACACCGAATGACACTTGTGGCGCCACCAGCGGCCAGTATGATAAACCTCTCATAACGTTGCCGTAGTCAACGACAAACTGACTGTAAGACGCGCCTTATGTCAATTTCGATAATGATCAATAACAACCTCTGGTATTCCACTCACAAAGTTCAGTCATATTCGTTTGAATTGGAGCGAGTATCGTTTTGACTCGTTGGTCAAACGCAGCCAACGCTAGTTCCAATCGCACCAACCGAATTGTTCCGATGTGACCGCTAGGAGCACCGCAGGTTGTGGAGCTTGCTTATTCAGGGAATCCAATTATCTTGACCTTTCAGACTGTTTTTTGCAGTATATAATTCCGCCCAGTCCAAGATCACATTTCGTGACGATGTGACGACCTTCAATCAAGACTTTATCAACATGACAACGTCAATAAAGGCATCAACTTTCTTTAAATATTTTAAAAATCCTTTTAACCATATTCAGACCAGTCAAATTTCTCAATGCTTCTTTGGTTAGTTTGAATTGACCTCACTCAAGCGATGACTTCCACTTAAGTGCAACAAAAGCCAACAGGCGCCGTTGCCACTAAAAAAAAAAGAATATGAATTTCATTTTTAAATTGCATTAGAATCTTTCAAAGTATTTTCAAATTTACAGTAACGATAACATTTACTTTTGCAAAGCATGCAGTTCTAAAGTTCTTTATTCGGATAACAATTTTTCGGAGCCATTTCAAGAGCTTTTGCTCTTCTTCGAACGATTAAGTGAATTTTTTAGCACACGATTCAGCTCGATTGCAGCTCATTGAGCGAGTGTGGATGAGCTAGATTCGTGGAACAGCAACTGGCGCATCAGAATAGCTAAAAATCCAAGGACTGTCTAGATCCAACCAGACGCAACCACCGTCACATTGCGATACATGTAACGGTATCTGCGTTGCTTCCAGAGTAGATCCGTTTGTCTAGAGCCCATAGGCTTCAGACATCCAATCAAGATAGTTAGCGCTGATAACGGCAGCAAGCTCTAAACGAATCACACTGAAAGATTTCTCACGCACCTTCTACGCGTGTCTATCGCGTAAGTGTACGAAAATAGTTAGGTCGACCCAAAATCCGAAGGCACGTCACGTGTGCGCGGGGCTGGCCGAAGTAAATCCTCGGCCAAGCGCCCCCAAATTTAATTGAGAGAAGTCGAGGCCATAGTTCTTGCAGTGGTCGGATCAACTACAAAGTGTATATGGGGAAAACATGGTGGGTTGGCGTAGGTATTCCCTTTTTTTTAAATGGCATCACTAGCCCTTTAACCGGCAAGCCCGAGACAGATTCGATTTGTCAGCTAGCCCAAAACTGATACGTTGAGAGGTTTTAAAAATAATTAAAAAAAATACCTTTTGTTACGTTTGATTTGTAACTATTTACGTTTTGGGGTACCAATTAAAAAAAATTAAGTGTACGACAGGATGTGGGTTTTTGAAAATCGATTGGCCGGTTAAAGGGTTAATGAACAAAATTATAATTTGAAAATCTTTTTAGAATACAGATTTTGTGAGGTTTTTAGTTGAGGCATCACCGAACATGGCCAATTTGGACTCCTAGTCCACTGATGTTAAAAGAAACTTAAACAATTTGACCGGTCGTTCAGCGTTATCGAAGGCATTTAATCTAATATAAACACACTTGAGACGGTGCCCATCATATTTGAGGGGGCATTTAATACAATTCGCTACTGAATATATACTGTATTTGAAAGATGCTATCTTGGAAGGTATTTTAACTTCAGAATGCAGCAGATTTCTGGAAAGGCCCATCTCAGCTTCAGATGTGCTGCCCCGTGATAAGGCAATTACACAATGCAGATATGTACTGAGTGATTGCATGCCTACTCTGAGTGACAAGATATTAAAATAAATGACATAACAAAATATTAATACTATGCGAAATTTGTACATTTAATATCATTAGTATCGTGAACGCGAGGATTGCTTAATTTGATCAGATAATATTCATTTAATCTTGTGGATATACTATTCAAATAGTTCGCATTTTACCGAAGTAAATATGTAAACTAACTGCAAAAGATAGAAAATAAAATTAAGTAAATTTAATGGAATATAGATTTACAGTGTTGTACAGATATAATCTGTCAATAAATACAACAAAACATAACCAACCTAGTCGTAGCGCAGTTGGTTAAGCGACGGACTGTGGTTCGGCTGTCCCGGGTTCGATTCCCGGCGCGGGCTTTGGCTCGGGGTACTGGTGAAAATATGCCTCTAAGAGTGACTCTAAGCACTAAGTGGGGCGCAGAATCTTCCTGGTGTGTCCACACGTCAGAGAAATAAAAAAAAACTGGAAAATTTGAGCTTCGCTGATGAATTTGACATTTTTTCTAATAGGTCTATTTGTTATAACAAATTTTTTCTTATTGTCTTGTCTGCACAGAGAGTGCATGTTCGGCTTTGTGGAAGGTCTGCAGAAAGAATTGCAGTCCTATGTTCGTTGAAACGGGCCGGGGCAAAATCGATTGACACCCGAGCCAATATTGTAATTGTACGCAGGAAAAATGTGCTCTCTCGATTTGTGAAAGCAATTATACGCAAAATAAGAACCGGCTAATTATCGGTTTGCAAAACCACTAAAGACATCGCCGCGGGTTTCTCCAATAGTTACACCAGCAATTGCGTTAGTGTAACCCCGTAACGGGACGCTTTTGTGCCGTTTAGCGAATGTTCTGTTTTCGTTTTCCAGATGTGCCAGTGTGTTGAGTCGGGCACCCACCCATACGTGCCTCCACACATACAGATGGAAAATTTCGCTTCGGTTTTAACGAAATTACATGCGATATGCTGATTATTCTAAGTGCTGGCGCGGCCAACTCAATTTGCATAAAAACGTGATAACAAACACACACACATACTCAACTACTACTACAACTGCATCCTCCTGAGAACCGAACCTTAACCGAGTCACTATCATAGATCGAATTCTGGATGCCTTTATAATTTTATTAGGAGTTATAATTCTATGCAAAAGTGAAAAAGAAATTGTTATATTACATGCATAATGTATTTTATTTGTTATTTATCCAATTAGTTTCAAGTTATTGCTAACTTTTCACCAAATCTCGGTTTATTTCCCGTACTGATCACAAAAATTCATAAAGTTGATTCACAAAGGAAATATTTATGTGGATAAATTATATGTTTTACGCTTCAATGCTTTTTCGACTTTCGAAAATTAAACAAATTGTATCGATTTCAAGCCACCTTTCAGATAGGATTAAAACGAATTGACTCGCATTGACATTGTTTACAGTGTATTTCTCACCTGGTACATTTGATAGTTCTGGGTCGGGATTGAGGATCTCAGGACGTCAAATCGCACGAGTTTAGGGCTCATATGATAATAACATCTCGTTTATAAAATTTTGGCGGAAAACTGCCACGCACTTGCGCCAGCCAGCAATTAAACGACGAGAACACATCGGGCATTTTGATTTTAATTACAAGTAATTCCATCAGTCTCGGCGTAATTCTCGCCGCGCACATACAGAAATAATCACACGTATGCAATTAATATTCCTTTGTTAAGATATTTAAATTCGAATACATTTCAAATCGAACGAAAGAGTTTCATAATGCGCATGTTCATGAATATATGCAAATATAAAATGTAATGGTTAGTTTTTTCAGAAATTCAATTTCAAAGAAATTAAAATAATTATTTTAGTTTTTTAAGTTTTGGCACCACCAGGTTGTCAACAGAAGGGTGGATGGTTTAACAAACATTTCTTTAGTAATTTGCAGTAAAGATTTCCAGACAAATATTTGTCTAGAGCCAGATGACTCTCTGGAAGCCAGGGTGGTGATGCAGGGGCTATCCTACTTTGGCCATGTCTTGGGAAATAAGTTGATGGCAACAGAAAAAATGGAAGACAATAGAGAATTCAGAACTAACCCTACCAGAAGTAATACACGATCTAATACATATCTCGATCGGACAGCTTTTATCTACAGGGTCAACAAAGACCGGAAACGACTTGACGGCAAATAGCACACACACACACAAACTTCCCTAAAGTTATCCATAGTAAATTGCTGTTTCAATAGATCATCTGAACACGCATTTTTTATATACACAATTTTAACTTAGCAGACTAAATTTTCAGGAAACATTTTGCGAATAACACAGTAGCGAAGCAGGGTTTCCAATGAAGGCGACATCTGTCAACGGCAATCAACGAACACCTTTCTTGATAATCTGAAGCGATACAACTAAAAGTTTTGAAATTTCGTTTGAGTGCTGCTCTACTGAACAGATGATGCCCCAAGCACATATAAATATTGCGCCCTACTAGTATCCATGTACCACATACGCACATACAGAGTATCTCCTAGGAACCAAGAAGCTCACACAATTTTATTTATAGGTTTATTCGACAGAGAAAACGCGGGCAACTTAACGACCGGCGCATGCCAACTTGTTAGGCCGATAAAAATTCATTTCGATCCGACACAAGTTGAAGAAGTTTGCACTTCGACTGCGCTGTTTTTGCTTGTCAATTACGCATTGTTTATTGCCCCACACGCATAAGAGATCTTACTTTATGTGCATGTGTACATGTGTGTATCCAATTCATGATTCAAGCCGGCTTACATTAATCATATATTACCAGGCGAGAGATACTGCCGTCATACATCTAAGCACGCGTTCACTCTACGAGGGGTTGATTTTTCCAAGGAAGGCCATATAGACTTATAGCCTCGTGTCCATACTCTCCTATGACCTGTGACGAATCATCAAATTCGATTTCACGAAAATTGGACTAAACCCGTATTTTAATACTGATACACGACGAGCGTTAACGAACAAGATTTTCGTGGCTCTTTAAGGGTAGTAAGCTGCGTTAATAGATAAAGGTAATGTTCTTCGGACATTACGGCTGGGTTTCGATGTCCTGATATGCTGAAGCGGGCCCTCAGGAGGTTATAGAGTCGACTGACGAATATCTCGGATGCGCGTCTCCAATATGATTGGTGGTGGCTGTAAAACCAGCAATCCTCGTTCAGGGGGAAAGAGTGGGGGCAATTCATAAATAGGATGGAGATAATCTGGTTTCGTCAACAAGACAAGGGTCTAGGTCGAATTGTGTTGTCGAGAGATAACTCGTTACACGGAGTTTAATTTGATGTCCCGATTGTCGTCAGAATCTCCGAGACACGATTTGATTACAGTGTATTCAATTAAATGGATACCAATCATTAGTGTTGTTGACCAGCACATGTTCATAACGCTGATACTACAAAAGATTCAGCAGACATACATTTTCAATTGACAATGACTCGGTCAAACGCTATACACATGACGAAGCTGACAATGAAGTTAGCATCAGAAATTTCAAAGACGTTCGACATGGTGGTCTTCAAACGTCACCACTTTCGGTCGATTTCCATTAAAAAGAACCTCGAAACTCGTGGATTCAACTCTTGCCACAACCATTAGACATCGCTTTTGACTGTTAATTCATATCTATCCTCATGGTTCCATCTCCCACTTACACCACCCCCTCATCCGCCTATGTGGATCGTAGTCTGCACCAATGGGGTTTACGACTTTGTTATATGAATAATATGACGTCTGTTTCCGAGACTGCGCCATTGGGCCCCAACACGGTAAAACGTTCGCGACCGTCGCTGAACCAGTGACTTGGTGTCTGAATAAACGCAAATTACATATCGCTTTAATATTGATCACTGTTCCATTTCATTTCAGATTCTCTATTGGTAAACAAATTGTGTTTCTGAAGCATTATTTAAAAAAGGCACTTGGAATAAATTAATTGAGAATCTTCAATCGTGGTTGTTGTCCACGACAGTCGCCTGACGAATATTTGAACAGAAACAGACCTAATGTCGATATGGCCATC